>PVJS01007703.1:0-55229 GCA_004027185.1 Glis glis | reverse complement strand
AAAAAAAAAAAAAAAAAAAAAAAAAAGAAGTATCCTGTCTGTTCAGTGGATGTGAGTTCATCCTTGGTAAATAGATCTCTGACAAATCTAATCTATTACCTCAAGTCAAGGACACACTGACCCTAGGTTCTTTTCCTGGAGTTTCCCATACTAAAATTTCATTCCCATGCAAAAGCAATCCATTATCACTTTTTTTGGACCTGGACTGTGCCAATGACGCTCCCAACTGCCTTCCTAACCTGTGCTCCTCCAGCGGCGCCTTTGCGTTGGGTTGCTGGAGTGAAGGCAGAGGTTTCAGTCACTGAGGCTGAGGGTCGGGTGGAGGCTGAGCCCTTCATTTTACTCTCACCTCCTGCAGGTGTGCGCGTGGGACCCGGGAGTGGGTTCCTCGATTGCACACATATAAACATGCTAATCTTAAAACAACTACTGACAAATAGGAGTCTACTTAAAGCAGCCAATATCTAATTAGGTTGAGTATATTTACTTTGCATCTTTACTTCCCCCCATTTATTTCTAAAAATTTCATACTGCTAAATATTAAGTGGAAATAAAGCTTTAAATAGCTAAATTAGTATTATGCCTTCAGAGAACCATTCTGATTAGATCTTTTAGACATAATTTTTCTTTAGTGAGGTAGACTACTGTTATTACTAAGATCATATAGTTGATGAATTCCAGTCATTAATGTAAATTTTTATAACAGATAAAAAACCTTAGGCTTATTTCTATTTTTCTAGCAAGACATGTAGTAAATGCTAATAGTGCAGTACCTCAGAGCTCAATTTTGGGATAGGACAACTTCTCATTACTGACAGTGTCTTAATGCTAATGAAAAAGCTAAAAAATAAGATATTTGTCTTTCCAGGAATGAGTACTCCTGCATCCCACACAGTATTTTGACATGTGGTACACTTTGTGTCTAGAAATTTCAATGTAATTATCTAAGTTATAATAGAGGTTGATTCATACAATGACAAGCGGGATTTTCTACAAAAATTAGGTGAATACCCAAGACTCCAACAGTAGCCGTCTTCATCCACTCATCAATGATGAAGGAAGTTTAGGTGCCCATATATGCAGTGTTGTCTTCTCATGGGAAAGGGATGTTTTTTAGGTTAAAAAAAATCTCCTTACAACCTACAATATAGAGACCTGTGATCAACTATCAACTTGTCCTTTCAAAAGAATAAGCAGAACATATATACTGAGTGGAAGGTAAAATCCAAGTAGAGGCATATATTTTACAGAATTTAAAGTGATCCGCCACCACTCTTCATTTGTAACTCTCAATCAATTCCCATAGCTAGAGAAAATAGAGATTGGTCTAAACTTTTATTTTTTATTTTTGGTAGGAGGGATTGATCCCAGGGGCATTCTACCCTTGAGCTATGCTTTCAGCGCTCTTTATGTTTTTATTTTGAAACAAGGTCTCACTAATTTGCTGAGGCTAGCCTCAAACCTGAAATCCTCCGGTCTCAGCCTCCCAAGTACTGGGATTACAGGTGTGTGCCACCACGCCCGGCTGGTCTTGATGTCTTTATGGGTACATTTATTCATTTCTTAAGAATTAAATCACCAACCTGGAATAATATTGTTATTGAAGGTCCATGTTAGTTTGGGCAATGGAATACCAGTTGCTTTACAACTCAATCGTAGCTGTTCTCCTTTATTTAGTGACACATCTCCGGGGAGTTCAGTAAAAGCGGGGAGGACATGTACAGTCAGGCTGATGGTGTGTGTATCTTCCCCTGCAGCATTGCTAGCAACACAGGTATAGAGGCCAGAATCCTCCAGCTACAATAAAAAAAAACACAGTGCTTAAAATTTCATAATCCTACATCATAATCTCACATCAATCATATCACACAAAATACATAAAACTGTAGAGTTTGTTCCCCAAGGGCGTACTCTTATATAAAGGCAATTTCAATTTCCATCTTTTAGTCTAAACTATGAGGTTAGTTTTCATATATATAATTTAAAATGTATAGGAGTTTAAACACAAGCCCTCACCTTATAGAACTATAGCAATCATTTTTTAATGCTTTTAATAGTGCATTATAGTCTCACATCATAATGTAGTTCATAGTGATACGGACATACATGCACACAGCGCTTGGTTAAATTCTGAAGTTCACTAAACATCAAGTGCACTGCTGTTCTGCAATGTACAAATAAACAACACATGATCCCAAAGGCTGTGTGCATCTTGGTAGCATCTTGGCTCTTGGGGTAAAGTGGTACCAAAGACTGCCAAAACCATCAGAAGCAATGGTAAGAAGAAGGATATTGTTACCCACAATTCTGAAGGTTCACTGGCTAAATCTAACGACCAGCTCTCGTCGCTCACATTCCTCCACGGATTGGCAGCACTCCACACAGTCACAACTCCTTTGAAACCATGTCTCCACTTGGCTTCCAGGACACCAAATTCTCCCAGTTTCCCACTATCTCATTGGTTGCTCCTCTGCATCTACTTTGGCTGGCTTCCCCTTGACATCAACCTCTTCAGGTTGGCATGAGAGAGGGCTCAGGCTTTTGTCCTCTGTTCTCCTCTATCTACCCTCACCTCACTGGTGATTTCACCCAGTGTCGCGCCTTTAAATAGCATCCGGCTGCAGATGTCTACCAGGAGCTCCAGCCCAGGTCTGATTTCCAAACTCCAACTATATCGAACTCATCTGTACTCTGGATGCCTCGCCCATACCCGGAGGTTACAGGTGGCAGGGAGAGGGGAGACGGGAAGCGACTGGGAGTTCAGTTTGCGGCATGACCTCTCGAGCCCCCCTGGCCCGCTTTCATGCCACCTGCAGCCCTGGCCATCCCAGGTGACGGCAGTTCCATTCTCCCAGCTGTTCATGCTTTTGGTCTCAGATATTCGAATCATCTTTTACTTTTTCTCCTCTAACCTTATTTGCAATCTATCAGGAAATGCTAGCTTCAAAGCTCATGCAGCCTCCGTCCACTTCTCACTCCTTCTCAGCTCACGTTCTGCTTTGAGTTCTATCATTTCTCATCTGCCTGCAGCCTGTCTTCTCAACAGGTGCCCCTGGCTCTAGCCTTGTCCCCCTCACACCTGTTCTCCTCAGAACAGCTAAAGTCATCTTTTGAAAACACAAGGCAAATGATACTGCTCCCCCGCTCAAAACCTGCCATGCGCTCTGACTTCTACGGAGTAAAAGGCAAAATTAATCCAATGACTGACGAGGCTCCGTGTGATCTGGCCTCTTTTTCTCTGACTTCTTTCTCTTTTCAGTCTCTTTCTTTGCTTTCACCAGCCTCCTCTCTTTCAAACACATCTGACATGTTCCCACTTAAGTTATTTATTCTTTGTTTGTTTGTTTTTTCTTGTGGTATTGGGGATTGAAGCCAGGGGCATTCTACCTTTGAGCTATACCCCAGCCCTATTTACTTATTTATTTACTTATTTAGAAACAGGGTCTCACTAAGTTGTGGAGGGCCTTGCTAAGTTGTTGAGGCTGGCCTCAAACATGTGATCCTCCTGTCTCAGCCTCCTGAGTATCGGGATTATACCTGCCAATTTTAAGTTATTTTTTCTACCTTTTTTTCCCTGCCTGATTCTCTGCCTTCTCTGGATATTTGCTGAGCTAAGTCACTACCTTCAGATTTTGCTCAAATGTCACCTTTGCAATGGGGACTTACTTTGACTATCCTATTTAAAACTAGACTGCTCCAGCTCCTGGTATCCTTTACCCTACCATTATTTATTTATTTATTTATTTATTTGTTTATTTATTTATTTATGGGTTTGAACCCAGGGGCATTCTACCTCTAAGCTACCTCTATTCTACCTCCATGCCCTTTTTAATTTTTGTTTTTGAAATAGGGTCTTGCTAGGTTGCTGAAAGTCTCACTAATATTGCTGAGGCTGTCCTTGAACCTACAACACAACCTCCTAAGTACTGGAATTACAGGTGTCTGCTACCACCCAGATCTTCCTTTATTTTTATAACATCCTTTTTTTTCTGACACTGTATGCATCATTTATTATTTTTGTTATACTTTTATCATCTATCTCCTTCTTCTAGAAATAAAGTCCATGAGGGCGAGGATCTTCAATTGTTTTGTTTTCTGGTGTGTCCCAGTGCTTAAGTCAGTAAAAAGTCATGTATGCTCATCTATATAGAGATTTCAAGTGGGCTACCACTGACAAACTGAGATGCTCCTGATAGCTACTATTCTACAGATCTGGAGAACTACCACCTAAAAATATTAATAACTCTCAGTTTGCATAGGTCCCTAATATTTTAGTTTTCAAGTCAATTATTAGGAAGGAGTATTTAAAAACTTAAACTGAGTATAGCACTCCTTTTTGTATTTGCTTTATAGTATCTCAGATATTTTTTTTGGCGGTACCAGGGATTGAACCCAGGGGCGTTCTACCTCTGAGCTGCACCCCAACCCTATTTTTTATACTTTATTTTGAAACCGGGTCTCACGAAGTTGTGGAGGGCCTCACTAAGTAGCTGAGGCTGGCCGCGAACCTGGATCCTCCGGTCTCCGCCTCCCAAGTACTGGGATTACAAGCCTGTGCCAACACATCTGGCTCTCAGATATTCTTATATTTCTTTTCTTCTTATAATACTTATACATGGTTACAAGCACAGAATACAGTCCAGACACTTAGAATTTTAACTTCCTACTATCTGTTAAATATTATCCTCATTCCAGGGATATAAAGTGAAATGTGTGTACTACTGAACTACTGATCTCGTGACCTGAATTTATAAGAAAATTTTCTTTCTTTTTTTTTGCGGTACTGGGGATTGAACTCAGGGGCATTCTACCACCGAGCTACATCCCCAACCCTATTTTTTATTCTTTATTTTGAAACAGGGTCTCACTAACTTGCAGAGGGCCTCACTAAGTAGCTGAGGTTGGCTGCGAACCCATGATCCTCCTGTCTCAGCCTCCCAAATACTAGGATTACAAGCGTGTGCCACCACACCTGGCCTTTTCTTTCATTATTAAAGACTATATTTTCAAGTTAAATTACTAAAAGTAACAAGGCAAATTAACCATCTGGCTTACTTTATTTATGTGTATTAAACTTACCACAACATTTTCCAAAATGAGCTTTCCATATGGTTCAGTAGTATATTTTCCTAACAAGTTAGCTAAGAGGACACTGTCTTTTTTCCAGTTAATTGCAGGTGTGGGGATCCCATCAGCCACACACGGGAGAATGGCTCGTGAATTCTCATTGACGGTGTAGTGTACTTCTGTACTTCGGATCCTGGGTGGTACTGTGAAGAGTTAAGAAAAGATCGTCATCCCGGAAGCTGAGTTCAATAATGTCTTTATTCACATTGAAAATTAATGTACCAAAGACTGTTTTGAGGGTGTTTTTCTAAGAATACTATAAAAAATTCTTGCTTCTATGAAAGCAATCACTATTTTTGATGCTAGCAAGAATTCTAATGTGTTTGAATTCATGGAACATATTTACATTCTGTTTCTGAGCAAATGACTGAAAGTGAGTTGGAAATCTTTAGATATTATCTGGCTTTCTGACTTTTCTGCTTAAGTTTCTTCTGTTTATTGTTGCAAAGTAAATCAATCAATCAATCAAACAAAAACAAGCACACCTCTATGGCTGTATAATTGCTGGTTTGTCTCACAGATGTATATTGAGAGGATGAGCTAGTAATAGGCACTATAAGATACTGTAAGCACTCGCCCAATGTTGAATATCAGAAAGTGCTATGAAAAAATATTTATTGCAGTATTTCAAATATGCTATAACAAATTCAAGTAAAACCAGATCCAGACTTCAATTCATTTTCATACTGTTACAGAGGAAATTTTTATAATGGTTTCATAACTCCATAAACTGTAATACCAGATACTTCCTGTGACTAAAATTCCCCCCTGGAATTTCGGCAATATAGAGATTAATTGAACATGTTAGTGACTAAGAAATAACTTAGTGGACTTGAAACTAACATAGTTACTGCTCAAGGAAAGACTTAAAAAGTATTAAGAATCTTAGCACAAAAATAAAGATGTAGTCCCATTTTAAAATGATGAGTTTTTGAATTATTCAAACATATTAGTGAGAAATGGACCAATCTTAGCAACATTTTAGAAAGGAACAAGACAACAGGGGGTCTCAGCAAAAGTAAAGTTGCTGTATAAACTTTAATTTTTCATCCCTTATTTTTCTATAATTATATATGGTATATGAGGAATTCTTATATACTGAAACATTATAGATCATTTATATAACACAGATCTATTTTGCTGAATGGTGTGTCATAAATATTCAATTCATTTTCAGTAATTCATGATGTATTTTAATTATCCCCTTTATCTTGGTTTCCCTGGGGTTGCTATTTCTCTTTTTCTAGGTACAGAGATGTAGCACTAGTACATTTATCTCAGTTCTTTCTTTTATAAAATGAAAAAAATTAAGGCTATGACTTTATAGTTGATTTTAGCTTTGGCCATATACTATACATTATAATATGTAGTGCTCTTATTTTTATTATTTTACAAATAATCTAAAAAGAAAAATGTGCCATTTGACCTACTTGTTAGCTGGAGGAGTATTTTTTAGAAAGTTTCCTGGGGTAGGGCTTTTGGCCATAAAAGTTCATTATAAATTTCTAGCTTTATTGCATTCTGGGTAGGAATTATTACCAATTTCTTTGTTATTTGGTGCACTGACAATTTTGCTAATTTTTCTACAAATACTTTAGAGTATTATTTATTTGAAGGTAAAGGACTATTGTATCAGTTTAGTTAATTATGTGAATGGAAATCAAGGAAGTTGCTTGGAAAACTCATAAATTATGATTTTTAATTTTGGATACACTATCCATTCAATTACAAAGTATTCCACTTAAAATTATTACTATAACTATTAAGTTGTACACATGAAAAATAAAGCTTTCACAAGTTTTTGAAACAATTGAAAAGCAGATACCACTAATTAAGAGTTACCTCTAAAATAGTAGTTAGAAACAGTTTAACTTACTATCCTTAAAGGTACAAATTTTATTGGTAGTCTTAAAAATATACTATAAAAACTAAAAATATTTCAATGCTGACTTCTCAATAGGAAAAGGAAGACAGAAATTTTTTTCTGCTATAAAATATACAGGTAAGCCGGGTGTGGTAGTGCATGCTTGTATCCAGTACTTGGGAAGCGGAGACAGGAGGATAGCAGGTTCCTGGCCAGCCTCAGCTACTTAGTGAGGCCCTCCACACCTTAGCGAGACCCTGTTTCAAAATAAAGAATTCAAAATAGGGTTGGGGTTTAGCCCAGAGGTAGAATGCCCCTGGGTTCAATCCCTGGTATTGAAAAAAAATACAGGTTTTGCTACTTTAAAATAATGAATCAGATAGATTACCCATTCCTATTTGGTTCAAACTATGTTTTGAATACAGGGCAGATGGTGATTAGCTTTGAGTCAACATGACTTGAACTTTCACAAAGTAGAGTCACAAAAACACAAATGGACTCCTCACAAGCAGAGGACGGATCCCAGTAATCACAACGTGAGGGGATTGTTGGCAACACATTAATTTTCCAGGTGATATTAATACAGCCACTTTCACACCACATGTGCACACACACAAACAGCTTATAGAAAACAGATTTGAAGAGCAAGTGCACCTACACCACACACACAGACACACACACACACATACACACTTTGGATTACTGATTTTGCAGAGTCGATTTCCATCATATCTGCTCTTGGTCTTTTCTTGTTGCCATGGTGATGCAGCAGACAGAAATAACACCTGTTAAAGCCCCTACCGTGGACAGTGAGCCTGGTGCTCAAGCTGCTGGACCCGGCCACGTTAGCGGCCATGCACGTGTAGTGGCCGGTGTCGCCAGGCTGAGCGAAAGCGATCTGCAGAGCCCCGGAGTTGAGGACGCGCTGGCGGATGGATTCCACGATGGCCTGCCCGTCTTTATGCCACGTGACATCAGGCGGTGGGAGGCCGTCGGCCTCACACGGGAGAGTGATGGGCTTATCCACAGCAATGACGTGTTCCTTTGGATGAGTGTTAATGACTGGAGGGACTAAAAATACAAAGTTCAAACCTCATCTTCAAAGCACGAGTGTACAAATTATACGCTACTGCTCTAGCAAAGTAATTTATATGTTTATTTATTTATTGTGGTACTGGGGATTGAACCCAGGGATGGCCCTCTGAGCTACACTTCCAGTCCCATTTTATTTTAATTTTTAAATTTTGAAACAGGGTCTCACTAAGTTGCAGAGGGCCTCGCTAAGTTGCTGAGGCTGGCCTGCAATTCGTGGTCCTCTTGTCTCAGCCTCCCAATACAGGCATGCATGTACTACCATGCCTGGCTCAAGTACTACTGATACCAAATTCTGACTTTACCGTATCATTAAGCAGGGAGTACTACCTTTTTTTTAAAATTAGAACATTAAAATTCATTAGGCCTATTTCAGAGAAATAGGCTAAATAAACTAAATAAAAAAGTGATAGCCAATTTAAAATGAGGAGATAAACATATTCATGAAGGTTTGCATGACTAGAAAATTTGGGCTGTGTCAACAAAAGTTTTCTTTAACATACATAAACATTCTGATTCACTTTAGGCATTTAAACTTCCAAAATACATCCCTTCAAGGTTTGGAAAATAGTCTACTGCTCAAAAGTACTTTTTTTTTGTGGTACTAGGGATTGAACCCAGGGGCATTCTACCTCCGAGCTATACCCCCAGCCCTACTTTTTATTCTTTATTTTGAAACAGGGTCTCACTAAGTTGCTGAGAGCCTCACTAAATAGCTGAGGTTGGCCGCGAACATGTGATCCTCCTCTCAGCCTCCCAAGTACAGGGATTACAAGTGTGCACCACCACACCTGGTTCAAAAGTACTTTTACTCGTGCATTTCCTACAGAGTTTAGCATAGTGTCTCATGCACTTTGACAACATTTAATAAAGTATTATTTGAAGGAATGAATAAGTGAGTACCTCCTGGCAAATAATTATATAAGTAAAAATTTTCCCACTTCAGAAAACTATTAAAAGACTTATGATAAGTACTGCCCTTCTAAGTGTTTACAGTAGGCTGATCACAACTTAGGTATTGGTCTGAATATTCATCCAAGCCTTAAAGCATCCACCATAAAAAGACATATGAAATAAATTATCAATATCTATGTTAAGATTATTTATAGCAACCTAACTGAGGCGGTCAAATTTGTTCTTACCATTACATACTGTATCTGTAAGGAGAGAGTCTATTTAGAATTTTTCATGCCTGTAGAGCATGGAATTATCTCTGGTTGCTTTTGGATATGTTTAGATGCTTTTCATTATTCAATGTGTTTATCTCTTAATTGCTCTTAAATCAAATTTTTTTGTGTGGTACTGGGGATGGAACCCAGGGACATTCTACCTCCAAGCTACACCCCAGCCTGCTTCATGTTTTTATTTTGAAACAGGGTCTCATTAAGTTGTGGAGGCCTCACGAAGTTGCTGAGGCTGGCAGTGAACCTGCAATCCTCCTGTCTCAGCCTCCCAAGTACTGGGATTACAAGCGTGTGCCACCACGTCTGGCAATAATTTTAATCATTTACTAAATGATTAAATAATTTACTAAATGATTAAATGAACAATAATTTTAATCATTTACTAAAAAAGAAATCAGAGACTGTTCTTTTCTCTGACCTTGGTGTTGATGAAACAAGCCAATGCTTTTGGGTCCTAATCTTAAAGAAAAACCATTAACCTCTTTATAAAGGTAATGACTAAACAAATAGGCTAATGCAAACTAAGAATGTTGAGAACTACAGAGGAAAGGCAGCATAATCATTTTAGAGAGATGAATACTTAGTCTGCATTGCTACAGAAGACATAGATGAATTATTTAGGTACCTTGGACATTTAACTTGATTTTTCCCAAGGCCGTACCAGCTGGGTTCTGAGCCACACACATGTAAATACCAGCATCCTCCCGAACAGCTCTGGAGATCTGTAAGCTGCCACTCGGAAGAACTGTATGGCTTTTGCCTATATCATAGTTACAAAGAGCAGAGCAAAAAGAATTTTTATTTTCATTTAAAAAATCATACTGACTTCTCAATTAGGAAACACGGAACACACCATGGTTTTCTTGATAGAAACAGTGGTAGGTACCTGAGGTGAGCACATTGATGCCTTCCTTCTGCCAAGTAATGAATGGACTGGGTGTCCCTGCTGCTTCACACGGTAATAAAATGGGATTGTTTAGAATGACATCTAGCTCACTTGGCTGCGGCTGAATGACTGGAGGCTCTGGAGAAACCAATCGGCAAAGAGAACAGCACTAATTAAAGGCAGAAATGTCTACCGGAGTGGTGAGTTTACACATGCCCAAATCTATCATTCCCAAGGATTAGTGATTTGATTGCCCAAGAAAGCGAAGCTTGGCCACATTAATTTCTTTGAGGTGAGCTATGCTAGAGTTTGCATAAAAAGAATCCCATTGGAAGGCTAGAAGCAGGAATAAATGATACAAATCCAAGAAGGAAATAATTTGGGGTTGTTCTTTGTGGTTTGTCATCTGTGTGTCTTTTAAAATCTATTGAAAAATATCTTCCAGGCTTTCATATCTTGAGATACTGCTGTGGTTTATAGCTCGAGACAGTATGGTCTTTCAAGAATAAACATGATTTAAAATACCCCCAAACAAATAAATACCCTCCTACCCCAGGAAGCTTTTCTTTTTGCTATATGTCTGTCTATATATGTATGTATGTATGTATGTATGTATGTATGTATGTATCATCTATCTATCCAATCTTTTGTGGTGCTGGGGATTATCTATCTAACTATCCAATCTGTGTGATGCTGGGGACTAACTATCTATCTATCTATCTATCTATCATTCATCTGTCTTTGTGATGCTGGGGACTCTATTTATCATCTATCTTATTCTATCATCTATCTATCTATCACCTATCTATCTTCATCATCATCATCATCATCTATCATCTTTTTTTTTTTTTTGTGAATCTGGGCAAGTACTCCGCCACTGAGCTATGCCCCCAGCCCAGCAAATTTTTAATAAGAAAATAACCTTACATACCTTGGACATGAAGGGTCACATGTCGGTGTGCAGACCCTGCTGCATTCCTAGCAACACAAGTATATCTTCCTGCATGGTTTAACTGGGTGGCAGATATTTCAATTGCTCCTAAACATGAAAAAGTTTAATGTACAGTGCATGCTTGTTTTTCTAGTTCAATGACTTATGTCTCCTCATTTCTGGGTTTTCTGTATGTAGCACAGTGGTGCTGGGCTTATATTCATACCTGTATCCCCAGAAGTGTCCAACACAGTTCTTTTGAGTATGTGTGTGGTATTGGTGATTGAACCCAAGGGCATTCTACCTCTGAGATGCACTCTCAGCCCCTTTTTTATTTTTATATTTGGAAACAAGGATATCATTAAGTTACCACTTGCTGGCCTCAAACTTGCAATCTTCCTATCTCAGTCTTCCCAAGTACTGCGATTACAGGTATGACACCCCCTTCCCCCTTGCTTACTTCAAATCACTCATTTAAATGTACACTTCAGCTGTACAATTACAGGTGGTACACACCTGTAATCCTAGTACTCAGAAGGCTGAGACAGGAAGATCGCAGGTTTGAGATCAGCCCCAGCAACTTAGTGAGACTCTCAACAACCTAGCCAGACCCTGTTTCAAAACAAATAATAAAAAGGGCTGGGAGTGTAGCTCAGAGGTAGAACGCCTCTGGGTTCAGTCTCTAGTAACACACACACACACACACACACACACACACACACAAATGTACAATTCAATGATTTGCAGTGTATTTATAGAGTTGTATGACAATAATTACAATTTCATTTTAGAATACTTCTATTCCCCCCAAAAGAATCATGATGCTCATGTCCAGTTGCTCCCCCCTCCTGATCCCAGCCCTAGGGCATCACCAATCTACTTTCTGTCTCTACAGATTTGCCTTTTCAGAGCACTTCATGTAAGTGGAATCATACACTCTGTGGTCTTTTATGTCAGACTTCTTTCACTGTGTGTGTAATGTTTTTGAGGTCCAGCTGTGTAGCATATATCAATATTTTGATCCTTTTCATTGCCAAATAGAATTCCATTTTGTGCACATATCACATTTTGTTTATCCATTCACTGGTTGATGGACATTTGAATTATTTCCACTTTTTTGGCTATTGTGAATGATGCTATATGAATGTTTGGATACAAGTCTTTATGTAGACATTAATTTTCATATCTCTTGGTAGATAGCTCAGAATGGAGTTGCGGGGGTTATGGTAACTGCTTAACATTTTGAGAAAGTTCTAAACTGTTTTCTTAGCACAATACTTATTGATTATGCCAGAAAGTAGTTAGCTGATATTTTATGATTTGAATTGCTGAGATAGCCAACATATTTTGAGAGGTTTCTGAGACAGCCAAAATATTTTGGCTGAAACGTGAAGTTGCATCCTGAGAACAAATCTTTCATTACTCCCCCTCTATTAAAGAAATATATAAATTATCTTAGAATAATATGCACATACTTCTAAAGTCCCAGGATATTAGTTGGTAGTTTAGTCTATCTCTAGTGTACCACCCCAGTGCAGGATAAGTTTTTAGAAACACCAATGTGAATTGCTTATATTTTCGTTAGGTAAATCATTTTCTCCTCAATACTATAAATTTTAAATGATGGTTACTACCACTGTCAAAAAACTGTCCAAAAGGACTTAGTACCCAGACTTTCCTGTCCTGCTAAATCATAAAAACCCTGAATGCAAGAATCCTGTCTTATTTTTATAGTCTCAGAAACCTAGGGTGTATAGCTTGTCTTGGGCACTATTTTTTAAAATAAACATTTTTTTATTTGGACAATAGAAAAATGTGATTCACTCACCGACAAGGAGAGAATTTACTAAATCTTAGGTTTAGTATATATGCACATACAGACCAGTGATCATGCTTATTGTATTCAGATCAGTTTTAGATAATACTTGTTATTTTTTCCAGATTTCTTTTTCTCTCCTTTTCCCTAGTTCCCTTTCCTGCTCCAATTTCATTTTTTCCAGATGCTTAAGTTTCCAGATGCAGGCAGATTTCTTTAAAAAAAAAGTCTTGTGCAACAAAAGACCAGATAAGGCTAACCATTAATAATGAACCAAATAAATACATGTGAAATCACTGATTTTAGTCTTACCTGAGGACAGAATTCGCAGGCCATCTCCTCTGGGAAGCAGTCTGATACCATTTTTGGTCCAGTGAATGGAGGGAGATGGGACTCCTGAGGCAGTGCAGGTAATTACTGCTGGGGCCTGTTTGGTGACCAGGAAGTCTGTAGGCTCGTCAGCTATGGAAGGTGGAACTAAAACAACAAAAGAAAAAAGACTACGCATTTTCAACCCTTACACATTTCCTAAGCTTTTTTCTATGCATCCTCCTCCTTCTGCTCTGAAAGTGAAGGTTAGGTAAGTAGAAAAGGAAGGCCTCTGTGGAGTGGAACAATGAAGCGATAGCAGTGTGGCTTTCTATCCACTTGCGAGCCGGTTCTACCTTGGACAGTGAGGTCCACGGTTCTCTTATCTTCTCCTGCATCATTGGTCACAGTGCACTCGTAGCTCGCAGTGTCATCCACAGAGGGGGAGATAATTACTAGTGAACCCGAAGAAAGGAGCCTAGAAGAGAGATTTCAAAGCATGAGATACCGCGCATCAGTTTCCATGTGGTGTTCCCGTTGCTTCCATGGAGGGAAATGGAACTCCTCCTTCATGTTAAAAACGAGCATCACTGATCTGATGCACACTTTAGATGGAAAATGTCTCACACTCGATAGTTACGGGAAGCAGTTGGCTGGTAGGATTGCTTCAAGGGGAAATCTTGCGTTTTTGGAAAGCCTATGTCATGATCAACCTTGCTTGACTGGGTGAAACAAGGTCATGAGCACACTGATGACAGCCACATTTATTTCTGGCTCCATCTGAGATGCTTTACATATTTGATCTCTAAGTTTCACAATAATTTAGTAGGCTGGTATTTGATTATATGTGTTGCCAGAAGTGTAACTACAGGTCTGTTTGTCTTACTCCTTCCATAATACTTCTTTACACATCTCCTTACAAGTAATGGCTACCTTGGAGATGAAGTATATATATATATATATTATCATTATCATATATCATTTATCTTATATATGAAAGATATATATCTTTCATAAAGAATGTATATTTCATGAAAAATATATATCATGAAAGATTATATCATCATTTTTGAAATATATATCATTATTCAATATATATAGATATATTATTATCATTTTATCATATATACCACTACCATTATTATATATTTCATGAAATATATGTCATTATCATATATAATTTATCTTATATATGTATATATGTTATATATGTATGTGTGGTGTGTATACATATATAAACTTATAGTAAAGATATAGTATGCATATACACATACAGTATATATAATATTCGTACTGTATAACACATGCAGTATATGTCTTCATATCTCATAGTCTTTTTCTTAACCTCAAATCAATTCAAAACTAAAACAATCTGGGTCACTTAAAATGTTAAGAGGTTTAGTAAATATACATACATGATCTAAAGTAAATCTAAATTGAAGTATCTATTTTCTTACTTCAAACTGTGTACTGATAGAATATAAATGATTTGGTTTAATGGAAACATACTCAACATGCTTTTTTTTTTTTTTTGCGGTACCGGGGATTGAACCCAGGGGCGTTCTACCTCCGCGCTACTGCCCGGCCCTATTTTTTATCCTTTATTTTGAAACCGGGTCTCACGAAGTTGCGGAGGGCCTCACTAAGGAGAGAGAGAAAGAGACAGAAAGAGACAGGGGGAGAGAGAGAGAGAGAGAGAGAGAGAGCGAGCTGAGGCTGGTCGCGAACCCGGATCCTCCGGTCTCAGCCTCCCAAAGTACTGGGATTACAAGCATGTGCCACCATGCCCGGCTCTCAACATGCTTTTTAAGTTCATTTTCTACATAATATACACTTTTAAGTCACTGAATGCCCCAAATTAAGACTGTGAGAAAGAGAAAGGTGATTGAATTTCAATGGAAGCACTTCTAATTTCATATTTCCTTATACATCAGAATTAATTTTTTTTCAGAGTAGATCTATGAGAGCATTTGTTTTTAGTAGTATGTCAAATCCTGTGACAGGATAACTGTGTATTAGCTCAACCGAGACATAAGAAATGATGCTCACCTAAGCCATCAGAAATTCTTAGTGATTTAAAGGTTAGCCATTAAAAAATACATTACCATATTATGAACTATGGCAGTAAAGTTGGAGAAATTTTTTAAAAAAGGAAAAAATGCTATTTTTCCTCCTTACCCAAGCTTCCAAATATCTAAATTGTATTTCAAGGTATAACATTTGACTTTTATTCTAAACTATGCATTGTGTTTATTTTTACAGAATTTTCTTTTATATCAAATGATGTTGTCCTTTGTATAAAATTTCAAACTGTGCTAAACAAATAAAGCAGGGTAAAAATTGATCCTATAGACCTAATAGTCATTCACAGGGCTTGAGTGTAGAACAGTTGTATCTATATGTTGGAAACCTAATTCCCTATTCAGGAAAAATATTCTCTACATACTAGCTAATTTTTTATACTTTATATATTTAACTGCCCTTGTTGATAGTTTTAAAATATTGGTTCTTTAAAAAATTATGTGTCTAAATAATAGGTGGGATTACTTGGTTAAATTACCTTTACCGCTATATGTTAAGTGAAATAAGTCAAGCATAGAAAGACAAATTTTGCATGTTTTTACTTAAGTGTGGAAGATAAAAAAGTTGAGATAAAAAAGAAGTAAAAACAGAATAGTGGTGCCCAGAGCCTGGGAAGGGAGCCATGGAGGGGTGCAGAAAGAATGGACAATGAATACGAGGGAGCAGCTGAATAGGAGGCATAATTAATTGAATGTTTCAAAATAGGTAGTAGAGAGGATTTTGAATGTTTCCAACATAAAGAAATCATATGCAGTTGGGTGTGGTGGTGCATACCTGTAATCCCAGTACTTGGGAGGCTGAGACAGGAGGATTGCAGGTTCAAAGCCAGTCTCCACAGTTTAGTGAGGCTCTCAGCAACTTAGCAAGACCCTGTTTCCAAATAAAAATAAAATGGGGCTGGGGGCGTAGCTTAGAGATAGAATGGCCCTGGGTTCAATCCCCAGCACCATGCACACACACATAAATCATATGTGTCTGAGATAATAGATATGCCAATTACCCTGATCAGATCACCACACATTGTATACACATATTGAAACACCACACTGTACCCCATAAATATGCACAATTACTACATGCCAATTAAAAATAAAAATATATTTAAAAATAGGTTCCTCTTACCTGAATGAATTCTGATTTTGATCCACATGCAGAAGATGCCCATTCTTCCTCCAGGTGATGGATGGCTTTGGTATCCCAGAGGCCTCGCAGGCCAGCGTTGTTTGGACATTTACAGTTACAGTTATGTTGGTAGGACCCAGAGCAATGGATGGAGGAACTAAAACAACATCAGCAAATAAGAGGGAAACACGTTCAGCAACTCGTATGCCACTGGGAATATTTCTGCTGAACTGAAATTAGTCACTGGTAACTGGCCTCACAGTTATGAATACAACAAGGCCCTGTGAATTTAAGTTGTGCTGGGTGACATTAACCATGGTGAGGAGAAAAAACAAGGGTCTTTTTTATTTTTTTGGAACTGGGGATTGAACCCAGGGGCATTCTACTTCCAAGCTACACCCCCAGCCCTATTTTGTATTCTTTATTTTGAAACAGGGTCTCACTAAGTTGCAGAGGACCTCACTAAGTAGCTGAGGTTGGCTGAGAACTTTTGGTCCTCTTGTCTCACCCTCCCAAGCACTGGGATTACAAGTGTGTGCCACCATTCCTGGCTATAAAACAAGGGTCTTGACTGTGCATCTTATAATGGAATATGCGTAAATAGCTTCTAATGTCAAGGCCTCATGAGCTCACTAGTGAAGTCTGGGTGTTGTTTGTAAACATATATTTACCATGGACCTGTAAATCTATTCGCCTGCGGTCTGTGCCAGCAGCATTGGTAGCCATACACAAATACCGCCCAGTGTCTGTGACGTGTGCCGATTGAATATGAAGGAATCCATTTTCCAAGATGGAGTATCTACAAGAAAGAGCACAGGTGAGGTCTCCTGAAACAGCCTGTTTTGGTTATTCACATTTTGACCGAGGGCAACTTTCAAGTCAGTGAAATTCATTTTGAGTCTTTTTTCTTTCTGTTTCGGATGACATATATTTACAATATCCTTGGTGGAAGAGAAGGGTACAGTGAAAGGTGCATTGCGGACGGGCTGCGATCCTGAGTGGGTTATAATCATTAGACAGACATGCGCCTTAGGAGTTACGCTTTAAAAATACTAATTATTTTTTGCAGTACTGGGGATTGAACCCAGGGGCATTCTACCTCTGAGCTACACCCCCAGTCCTATTTTTTATTCTTTATTTTGAAATAGGGTCTCACTAAGTTGCGGAGGCCTCACTAAGTAGCTGAGGCTGGCCGTGAACCCAGATCCTACTGTCTCAGCCTCCCAAGTACTGGGATTACGAGTGTGCACCACAACACCCAGCTAAAAATTACTAAATTTTCTGTGACTCTCATATGTGGAAGATAGGGAGTAATCAGGATACAAGAGGGACTTTAGATAATGGAGGAGAAACGCCAGTGGAGCAAGGGAGGTGGTCTAGGGGAGGGTGGTGGGGGTGGGGAGGGAGAATAAACGAAGGAAACACTTCCATTGACATTATGTACATAAGTAAAATTACCAATGTCAATCTCAATACTAGGTATGGGGAAGGGGAGGGAGTGGGGAGGGAGCCGGGGGTGGGGGAAGCTCACCAAGTGCTGTGTGCATCAGTACACATGATCACCAATGAATGTGAGACTACAATGTCCCAATTAAAATATATATATATATATATATATCATAACATATATATTGTTTATGTAATAAACAATATATTGGACAGAATATTTAAAAAATACTAAATCTTGATTATTATATTAGGATGCAAAGACTAATTATAAACATAACAAGACCCAAATAATGCATTAGAAAAAGATGTACAGATGTACATTCCAATTCTTACAGTATTCTTCTTCCTTTCCAGAAGTGTTACCTTGCATGATTCCCAGCTAGAACGGCTCCATCCCTTCTCCATGTTATCCTTGGTGTTGGAACACCATCAGCGAAGCATTCCAGTGTAGTTGACTTATTTAAGAGAATGACAAGACTCTGGGGGCCACCCTTTATATTTGGAGGGACTGAATAAGAGATCCACATGAAAACATTCAGTTATGCTCAATAACACAGCCCGCCCTAAGAGCCTAAAGATGTAATGCAAGGTGAGCAGTAAGTCCAATGTATGCTTTGTCTGCACACATCTGGGTTAGTATAAACAGAATGGAGGTTTAATTCCTGAAGTCTTGCTCAAGATACTCTGGGTTTAAAGATAAAGAGTAGAAAGGGAGGAGAATTTTTAAATCCCCGATATGGTGTATGAAGCTGGCTCTCTGTAAGAGAGACTTGAATAAAAATCAGCTCTGGTCTGATGTAAATTAAAGATGATATTTCTTATTTCTCTTTGGCCAAATAATGGTCTGAGAATGTTAACACTGGCACAACTTCACTGTAAATGAAGAACAGAAAGTGGGCCATTTTAATGAAAAGCACATCTGTGATTCATCATGCACGTCTCAGAACATGCATTTTATTAATCGCTCAGTTCATGTGGGAATACAAAGTCTGAATTTTAATTTTAGTATTAGAAACATTAGTTGTGCAGGTCACCCAATAGCCTATAAAATTTCATATATTTAAAGTCCCAAAGGGACTGTTTTGGGGAAAAGTCTATATTATCTTCCTGAATTTTGGCAAGTTTTGGTATTTAGATATCATATTTAAGAAAATTATAGTACTATGGAGTATTTAAGAAGATTACAGTCCTATGCACACATACAGTATACTCTTAAGTCACCATCAATAAAGGTGAATGAAATGATGGACCATTTGTCATCTAGAGACCTGAATGACACAAAACATCTGGACCTGCTAATAGCAACTGAAGATACATTAATATATGTATATATTCTATTATATATATTACATTATTTATAATTAAATTATTATATTAATCCCCTAATAATAACTGGAGATACATTAATATGTATGTATGTATGTATACCTATATATACATATATATGTACATATATATAATCCTCTAAGATAGAGTAATGTATTCCTAATTATGTTTTCTGAAATTGACTTAATTTGCAATAAAACTCTAATGCAAACACTACATGTCTTTTTTCAAAATAAATAACATAACCACAAGGATTCATTCAGTATGTTCATGAAAAAAAATCATCTCTTTGAATGACTGATGTTAATATTTTAAGTTGTGAAACAATGAGTACTTTTTCTTACCATGTACAGTGAGAATAAATTCCCTCGTGGTCTTTCCTGCAACGTTGCTGGCAACACAGGTGTAATTGGCTGTGTCCCCTAGATCCGCATTGTTAATCTGCAAGTATCTCCCTCCCGATAGGACTCGCACTCGAGGTGTGGCCTGAATTCAGTAAGTCAAATGCATCATTAAAATGTCAGAAAAAGGGAACACGACATTATTATTATTATTATTTTTTTTGCGGTACCAGGGATTGAACACAGGGGCGTTCTACCTCTGCGCTACACCCCCAGCCCTATTTTTTTATACTTTATTTTTGAAACCAGGTCTTATGAAGTTGCAGAGGGCCTCACTAAGTAAAGAGAGAGAGAGAGATACAGGGAGAGAGAGAGAGAGAGAGAGAGAGAGAGAGGGAAAGAAAGAGAGAGAGAGAGCTGAGGCTGGCTGCAAACCCGGATCCTCCGGTCTCCGCCTCCCAAAGTACTGGGATTACAAGCATGCGCCACCACGCCCAGCAACACGACATAATTTTATAGTGTCAAAAGTAACGAGAATCACCTGCAGAGTGGCTGCCTGCCAACATGCCTCATTTGCTTTCCCCTCCATTATGGTAGTATCGAAAAATCCCTGGGAACTACTTCCAAGAGTGCGACATCTTTCTTTCAGCAAATAAATGTATACATATCTCTATTTAAAGACGAGCCTACACTTGCTTCTACTTCTTGTCCTTCCACTAACTCCTCAACTGTAACTTGCTTCCTACTTTGATCACTCCATTAAAGAACCACTCTTCAGAACTTTGACCACCTCTATGGATTACCAAAGCCAATGGACACACCTTAATTTGTACCTTCTGTGGCCTCTCTTAGTCACTCCCTCTCTTTAGCTGGCCTTCAGTACAGCCATGTCTCCTGGTTTTAATCCCAGCTCATTCAGTCCTCCTTCTCAATCCCATTCACCTTCTCTTTTTCTTTTTCTCACCTGGTGATTGTCAGTATTGTCTAATGCTTCTTTTTTTTTTCTCATTTTACTGGTCTTCTCACACTCTGTACTTTCTGGTCAACCTCATACAAACTTAAGACTTCAACAACGTGTTATAGCACTGTTATGATGTGAGGACTATCACACATCAAAGATTTTTTTGTTGTTGTTCTTGAGGAAATATGAACTACTGCATCAAAGCTTTTTTGATGAAATGTAAATTCATATTTTAATGATTTCTGGACTCTCCTTGGATAATATATAGGTAATTCAAATACAAAAACTCTAAACCTGATTTCATCTGTTTTCCTCACTAGTGGATTCACCCTTTCCCAGTACAGACATCACTTGGCTCTATCTGGAATCAGCCTAGACTTCTCCATCATCAACACTCTCTGAGTCCTGCCCTCAACTCCGATTGGTCTAGAGTGAAATTGCACACATGGGCCATGAGACTATGGAGGCAAAGTCGGAGTGTGAAGGACCTTGTGAGTGAAGCTCCTGAAAACTATGGGGAACCATCAAGGAATTTTAATCAAGATTCACTTGCTGTTCCTGGAACAGTATTTTCTTCTTGTAATGGTTTTGTACATGCCATTATTTAGGATTGAAATCCCTTTCTTCTTTCTCACCAATGCATACTGATTCTTTTTTTTTTTTTTTGCGGTACTGGGGATTGAACCCAGGGGTATTCTACCTCCGAGCTACACCCCCAGTCCTATTTTTTGTTTTTTATTTTGAAACAGGGTCTCACTAAGTTGTGGAGGGCCTCACTAAGTAGTTGAGGCTGACCCCGAACCCGGATCCTCCAGTCTCAGTCTCCCAAGTGCTGGGATTACAAACGTGTGCCACCATGCTGGCTATACCTATTCTTTAGAACTGAACCAACCCTTCCTTCCTTCCTTCTCCTTCTCCTTTTCTCTCTCTCTCTCTCTCTCTCTCTCTCTCTCTTTCTTTCTTTTTCCTTCAATTGATGTTATTTACATCAATCTGGGTTATATGCTTCTCCTCTCTGGTTCTAAAAAACTCTATATATCCATGGCAGGGAGGGGAGGCAGGGGGGGCCACCAAGAGCTGTGTGCATGTATGTTACTGTCAAATTGATGTTCATTGTGATGTGAGACTATAATGCACCAATAAAAGCACATTTAAAAAACGAATAAAACTCTATATATCCAGCCAGATGTGGTAGCATACACCTGTAATCTCAATACTTGGAAGGCTGAGACAGGAGGATCGCAGGTTCAAGGACAGCCTCAGCAAGTAGTGAGACTCTCAGCAACCTAGCGAACCCCTGTTTCAAAAACAAAAAATAAAAAAGGGCTGGGGGTATAGCTTGGAGGTAGGATGTCCCTGTGTTCAATCCCCAGTACCACACATATAAAAAAAATTCTATACATCCCTCCAACATATAATTTATCAGCAGTATCCATTCTATCATCTTTGGTTTTCTTCTGTCTTTTCAGATAATCTGGGGACTCCTTGAGGGTCAAGACTATTCTCAGTAGCAATCATAGTGCCTGGCATTATAAAAAGGGAAGCCCTGGCAGGTTAAGTGATATGTATGGTGACTTGGCATGTAGGTAGCTCTCAGAACCCAAGCTCTCCACGGTCCATGTTTGTGTGCTTTGGTGGTATGAAAGTCTGTATGCATTAGGTGTTAGGGAAAATAATCTAATTTTACAATGAACTACTAGAAACACAGTATACCATAGTAGGTTATGATAACAGGATGAGGAAGAACAAAGAAACAGAAGAAAAAAGGACAAATAACTACTGGAGTGAGGGCAATCAGAACATTCAATATCAAAGCTTGTTGCCAGCCCTGAAAGGCTACTGAAGATCCTGGGCTGTGATATTCAGACAGCAGATAGACATCAACTGACACACGAAACTAAATTTAGAGAACCAGTAACACTGTTCTTCAAGGATTCCAGTCCAAGTACCTGGTATCTAGGGGTACAAATCTTTGGGGTCACTTCTGCAGTCCAGGTTTAGAACAGGGAAATTCACTAACAAGTTTGCCCTACAGACTTGGCAGGGCAGATCAGTTCTTTTGAGACTGTTAGTTTCTTCCCTCTCAGGTAAAGAATTAGCTGAGAGTTTTAAATTAGACTTTGATCCACAGGCCCCAGGAGATCATCCATGGGCCAATTTCCAGAGTATCATAAAACTAGACGCCTATCTTTTGACTCACGACTGAGGGTCTCGATGAAGCTGGCCTCGATGCTCCTGTCTCGGCCTCCCAAGTGCTGGGATTACAGGCGTGTGCCACCACGCTGAGCCTCATGACTAACTACTAGGCAAAGTCCGAGAGCTCAGAGAGAACTGAGTAGCTGGTAGCCAGATGTTATTTGGGGTTGCCTACCTAGCAAAGGCACCACAGATATTTCTGTCTCAGAAATGAAGCTGTGGGGTTTAGCAAAGATTTACCTGTAACTGTTCTCCATCTTTGAGCCACGTGATCACAGGTGGGGGCACAGCATCCGATTTGCATTCCAGAGTCACTTGTCTGTTCCGTAGCACAGTGAAATCCTGGGGCTCATCGGTTCCAGCGATATTAGGGGGTACTGGGTAAGAGAACAGACATCAAAGGCTTTCAGTACATGGGATGTAAAATGATCCAACCTATCAGTGTCCTACAATGCTAATTTTGCTAGGTGAAATACAGGGGCATAAACTTCAAATATGACTCTCGTAATTTATAGTGCAGATCATTAACAAACTGGAATTATTTTTTTACCTTGTTTATCACTTTCACACAGATTAAGCAATGAAATCCAACAGTTACATGAATGATAGGTTAAATAATACAATCAAATTATTATCATCATTTGACAGGTAAAGAAACAAACACAAAGGAGGGGTCCCTTAGCCAGGTTCTACGCTTGGTAATAGTTTTCTCTGTACATTAGAATTAAAATGACAAAAATTGGAACTGCTCCTCACAATATACAGAAATTTATATATTTTCCTTGATATACAGAAATATATTTTCATGAGATTCTTATATAGATAATTTATATGTCAATTAATGGCAGGTCTAATTTGTGGGGGGAAGGGAGGGAGGGAGCACTTAAATCCCAGACAGTTCATGCTGCCTAGATGTTCAGGCTATGAAAATGAAATAAAAATCCTCTGTTTAGTTTCAAGCAACACACCCCATGAAGAATTATTTCAATTTCAATGTAAAAGCAGTATTAGACAGAGCTTAATTGACACAAATTTTCTAGGAAGTAATTAAGCAATATGTTTCAAGATCCTTGAAAGTGTGTGTGTGTATGTGTGTGTGTGTGTGTGTATGTGTGTGTGTGTGTATGTGTGTGTATGTGTATATAACCAACCAAGTATACTTAAAAAAATTTCTTAAAATAAAGTGAATGGGCTAACAGTTTTGTCAATATTGAAGAGAATATAGGAACTATACTAGCACCCCAAAATAAGGAATAAAAATAAGATACTATGCAATCAGTAAAAATGATAATGTTATAAAATATATTTATTAGCATAAAAGCACATCCATCACACCATTAAGTGAGATAAAAAAACAACTTAAATACTATATTCTGTATGATCACTTTTTTTTGGCACTGGGGATTGAACCCAGGGACATTCTACCTCTGAATTACACCCCCAGCCCTATTTTTTATTCTTTATTTTGAAACAGGGTCTTACTAAGTTGTGGAGGACCTCACTAAGTAGCTGAGGCTGGCCGCGAACCTGCAATCCTCCTGTCTCAGCCTCCCAAGTACTGGGATTACAAGTGTGCACCATCTCGCCTGGCTTAGTCTAAGCATTTTAAACCATGGATATGAATGATTTGTGTGGAAGCAAGACAAATATCCCAAAAAACTCACTGAGCTATTCCAAAAGAACACTTGATCAGTGAAATACAGAAATCAGATTTATAAAATATGTATTTCCTAATTCGCAAACATATTTCATGATGTGCTATGGAACTGCCCCATGTTCCATAAATTATGGCTTCTAATTAGGTGTGCGTATCATAGGACATGAACTTTTTGCCAAATTTACCGTGCACTCTCACTAAATATTCTTTATCATCATCTCCTGCAGGACTGGAGGCCAGACATGTATATCTTCCTGTATCCTCCACCTACAAGATCCAAATAAGTAAATTAAAAAATGTTAACATGCCAGTTTTAAGGATGAGAAAAGTAATCCACTAGAATGAATGCGACAATCATCATACAAAGCAAAATATCATCGAGAAGGCGCCATAATTAAAACAAACTGTTTAACACATATGATTAGCAGTCAGATGCTAACGATTGCTTGGTTTCTCTCTTTATATGCAAGCCTATGTTTTTACAGGGTTTCAATATTTGAGCTAAGAATATCAAGAAAGGCAGATATATATGGGACCTAGCATTAATATATGATAGACATGATAGATGCTCAATGTTCACTGAAGAAATGGATATGCAAATTGCAGGCTGAAGAGCTTAATTGTAGTCTTACCAAATAGAATTAAATGCTTATTCAATTAATAGATAAATAAAATATCTAGTTATTAAAATTAAATACATTAATATCACATCTTACTGGGCACGGTGGTGCAGGCCTGTAATCCCAGTACTTGGGAGGTTGAAACAGGAGGATCACATGTTCCAGGCCAGGGTTGACAGCTTAGTGAGACCCTGTTTCCAAAAAATTAAAAATAAATAAATAAATAAATAAAATTGAGCTGGGGTAGAGCTCAGGGGTAGAATGCTCTTGGGTTCAATTCCCAGTACCAAAAAAAAAAAAATCACATCTTGACTCTACCTTTGATATATATGGTGAAACAAAATGGCGATATACTGTTATTTGGTTATAAATAGGGTCAGACTGACAGCAGAATCTACTATTACCTGACTAAAACCATAAAATTTCTTCAAACAACCCCATGAATGGTTTCTACTGGAAGTTAGTCTTCATACATTTGACACTGTATAGACACAACACATATAGAGAATACACTGGAAAACAGATGATCTTACTACCATGGAATGTATTTTGTAAAATTAGGAAAGTCCTGTTTTCATTTATTTTACTACTTGAACATTCTTAGGATATTGTGATTTTAAAAACTCTTATATTCAAACTGACTTTATAGGTAATGAAAAAACATTTTGGTAGGCTGAAAAAACTCATTTCAAAAAAAATGAAGACAAGCTGGGTGGGGGGTGGGGGTGCTCACTTGTAATCCCAGTACTTGGGAAGCTGAGACAGGAGGATTGCAGGTTCTCAGCCAGCCTCAGCAATTTAGTGAGGCCTTTAGCAATTTAGTGAGATCCTGTTCAAAAATAAAATATTAAATAGGGCTAGAGGTATAGTTCAGAGGCAGAATGTCCCTGAGTTCAATCCTTAGTACCACAAAAAATGAAAAAAACCAAAAAAAAAAACACCAAAGGCTAGAATGTTTGGAAAAATACTTAAATATATTTTAGAAAACAACTCTAAAATAATCCTTGGATTAAGAATTAAAAAATGGCCGGGCGTGGTGGCGCACGCTTGTAATCCCAGTACTTTGGGAGGCGGAGACCGGAGGATCAGGGTTCGCGGCCAGCCTCAGCTCATGCATGCGCACGTGAGCGTTCTCCCTCCCTCCCTCCCTCCCTGTCTCTCTCTCTCTCCCTCCCTGTCTCTCTCTCTCTCTCTCTCTCTCTCTCTCTACTTAATGAGGCCCTCTGCAACTTCGCGAGACCCGGTTTCAAAATAAAGTATAAAAAATAGGGCCGGGGGCATAGCGTGGAGGTAGAACGCCCCTGCGTTTAATCCCCAGTACCGCAAAAAAAAAAAAAAGAATTAAAAAATGATGTACCATTTCCTAGAGAATAATTCCTGAAATTTTCAGCACATATTTATTTATTTTTGTAGTACTAAGGATTGAACCCAGGGGTATTCTACCTCTGAGCTACATTCCCAGCCCTATTTTTTTTTATTTTGAAACAGAGTCTAAGTTACCGTGGCTGGCCTTGAACCTGCAATCCTGTCTCAGCCTCCCAAGTACTGGGATTATAGGCGTACACCACCACACCCACTCAGCACATCTTTAAAACTTGTAAAACTAACTCTTCTCTACTAACTCTAGCTCACGCTCAATTGATAGCATCCCCTTCACTTGTCTTGACGTGGCCAAACATGAGCTGTCATTCATAACTACTCTTGGATTTTGTCTTCTCCAGGAAATATTTTATGATGATTTATTCCCTTCTGGATACCCACAGTCATTATTAGTAGTTACAGTTTGTAAAGTATGTTCTGTTAATAGGGAGTGTGAGAGGATTAAGCGGGTATCTTTAGAATAAGATTTCTCAGAGTTATTGACATGCACAATGGCTTACAAAGGAAGGGAGAATAGAGTATATGAAGTTTTCTAAACCTATTTGGTCACAGAATGGTCCCTTCTTCCCCTTGGAATAAATCACAGACCTAGTGTTTCATGGAAGATATTTCGGGAATCTCTTGTCTCTACCACACAATTTGGTATTCACAAAGCATCATTGTTTGAAAAATCATCTCTCTTTGACTTCCATGCTTGCTAGTTTATTTTGGAGGTTGAAAATGGTCTTGGAAGTTTCATATACATATATATTGGATTGCAGATTGCTGGCGAAGATCTTTATGGCAAAAGTTAAGAGCTTCAGGAAATATACTAACACTTAGAGAACTGTGATAACAAGCACAAGTGATTGAGAAGGTTTCCTGTCTTCTTCAGAGTTTAATGCCAGGTATTTCCTCATCTTCAGTCACGTCTGTGCAATCATGCATATCACAGAGGTGATCAACCCTTGCTAAAGTTGCAGAGATCTGGGATGTATTCTGATGCAAACACATACTTTATTCAACAACCCTCTGATGTTAGCAAGTGAGAAGTTTACCCTAGGACAAAATAATTGTATGAACCTTGACACTTACCTGAGCACTAGATATTTGAAGAAGTGTTCCTCCTCCCAGAGTCTGCACCTGATCTGTCTGTAGAAGGGGCCGGCCGTCTTTCATCCAGGTAATTTTAGGAGCAGGGATTCCAGAAGCAATGCAGGCAAGTTCAAGTGCATTATTAACAATTACTGATATCTCTCCAGGTTCTTCAGATCCATTAATGTGAGGTGGTTCTATTGAAAGGGAATCGAAAACAATGGGGAAACCCCTTTGTGTTTGATAAAATACTCCTGATTAGAAAAACCTGAAAAGAAAATTGAACTCAAATTTATGTTCATATGATATAAATTGATTAGAACAGGGAAACTGAAATGACCATTCTAGACATCATTTCCCTTTCGTACTGGCACTATTTCAAAAGGGATGGATCATACCTGTAAGAAATCATGAAATAAATGGCAGTCCATGAAAAGATAATTACAGAACAACAGGTGGAACTCAGTTAATTGGGTGTAGTTTAACTTAACTGTAAAGACTTGAAAACAGTAAATACTAAACCCACCTTGTATCCCTTTTGATAAGAACTTAAAATATCAGTGCGATTGTGATTTTGCACCTTTTAAACACTGACTGATTTTGCAAAAGCATGGGTGAATCCTATGGAACTTTGTTACCATCTTTTACACACCAAAGCATTGACAGGAAACAATGACTACACAGAAGGAAAAAAACCAGCCACATTTGGAGATGATGATTTCTACACAAAACATGTTAGTTATGTCTGGGCAGGAGTCATTTTCTCTTTTGTTACTTATGCTTGTAAAATTTCTTTTCTCAAGAGAAAATTAAAGAATCTAAACTCTGGGGGGGGGGAATGAAAGTTCAGTTGACCATTTGCCCCTAAGTTTAGTCCCTTTAAAACAGACTCCTCTTAAAATGATCATCCAAGTTTTTAGTGAAACTTTGATAGTTCAAATTTTCAGCTTATGGCTCCACCAGGCAGTCACAGTAGCTGCTGGACAGCTCCAAGACTTAGCCAGGCTTTTTTTGTTTTTGTTTTTGTCTTAAATCAGACACAGGGTTTAGCAGTGACTCATAGAAGGGTATTGGGAGTCAGACAGAGTTTTAATCCCAGCACCAACTATTATTAATTTAGTAGAATTGGTGCCAAATTTCCAAAATTGGGATAGTAACATTATTTACCAAATAGGATTGTTAGGATTCGACAAGATAAAGTATACCTTTCTTTTGGGTTTCTGTATCTGTTTTATTTTACGATCAAAGGTCTTTAAAAAGTTATCACTACTACAATCTCTATTGCAGTTGTTGGTATTATCATTAAAATCTGCTTCCAGGCCGGGTGTGGTGGTTCATGCTTATAATTCCAGTACTTGGGAGGCTGAAACAGGAGGATCGCAGGTTTGTGGCCAGCCTCAGCTACTTAGTGAGGCCCTCTGCAAGTTAATGAGACCCTGTTTCAAAATAAAGAATAAAAAATAGCGCTGGGGGTGTAGCTCGGAGGTAGAATGCCCCTGGGTTCAATCCCCAGTACTACAAAAAAAAAAAAAATCATCTGCTTCCTAAAAATTTCTGTTAGCCCTTGTTTTTCCTTCTGGAAAAAGATAATACATTAAATCTGTTTTCCTTTTCATATTATCATTAAGAAGTCAATAATTCTTAATCATTGTCCCATATGACCTCTTTTTCCATTCATCTTACAAATTGCTGTCAAAATATATTTTAAGTCCAGTTTAAAACTGATCTAAGATGTCCTGATTAAAAGATTTTAATGGCTCCATGTTTCTTCTGCATTAAATAAAAACACCTTGAGCCAGGTGTGGTGGCACACGCTTGTAATCCCAGTACTTGGGAGTCTGAGACAGGAGGATCCAGGTTCTTGGCCGGCCTCAGCTACTTAGTGAGGCCCTCCTCAATTTAGTGAGACCCTGTTTCCAAACAAAGAATAAAATAGGGCTGGGTGGGGGTGTAGCTCAGAGATAGAATGCTCCTGGGTTCAATCCCCAATACCACAAAACAAACACAATCACACACACACACACACACACACACACACACACACACACAAACAAACACAACTTATGACTTCTAAAGCTTCTGCTGCAATGTGGTCTTAATCTATCTACCTTTATAACATTATCTATATGTGTGTGTGTGTGTGTGTGTGTGTGTGTGTGTGTGTTTTACTGGTGATCGAACCCAGGGTCATTCTACCTCTGAGCTACACCCCCAGTTTTTTTATTATTTTTTAAACAGGGTCTCACTAAGTTGCTTAGGGTCTTGATAACTTGTGGAAGCTGGTCTCCAACCTGTGATCCTCTTGTCTCAGCCTCCCAAGTACCTGGATTACTGGCCTGTGCCACCATGCCCAGCAACATGATCTGCTTTTAATATACTTCTGTGTGACCGAGACTTTAAACTAGGCCAATTCTTTCCTTCAACAAACCCAGTCCTATCTTGCTCCTCACAATGTCACCTCCGACTGAGCATGTGGAGGTGCTATCAAGGTTACATGAATGACATAAAACTCATTTATAGAAATTATAAATCCAGGGCACTTGTCTAGCACGTGTGAAGCTATGGGTTCAATTTTTAGTACTATGGATAGAAAAAAGCAAAAAAAAAAAAAACCCAAACCCCACAAATTCTTTTTTGATTTTCTTGACTAAATGTAAAATGCCTACCCCCCCCCCTTTGTATGGAGGGGAGGGGTTACTAGGGATTGAACCCAAGGGCATTCTACCTCTGGGCTCCACCCCAGCCCTATTTTTTATTCTTTATTTTGAAACAAGGTCTCACTAGGTTGTGGAGGGCCTCACTAAGTAGCTGAGGCTAGCCACGAACCCAGATCCTCTGGTCTCAGCCTCCCAAGTACTGGGATTACAAGCATGTGCCACCACACCCGGCTTGATTTTATTTTTTATTTGGAAACAGGATCTTGCTAAGTTGCTGAGAGCCTCACTAAATTGCTGAGGCTGGCTTTGAACCAGCAACCCTCCCGTGTCTGCGTCCCAGGTGGTGCAAGCCTGGGATTACAGCCCTGTGCCACCATGCTTGGCTGCCTAACCCTTTTAATTCCCATAAAATGTTGTTTGTACCATATCAAAGACCTTATCCAATTCTCCATTTTATTACGGTCAACTCTTCATTCTTTTTCCTTTCTGACATTTATTAAGGGTCAGTCATTGTAGACCCAAAGATCAATTAGGCATGGCCTTCTTCCTCAAAAGTTTATTTAAAACAGCAACAATGGTAACAACATGGTCCCAACTGGCCCAGACCTGTCTCTGGATCTTACATGTGGTAAGCGATTGTGACTGTTTCATTTTATGTTTGGCTTCTATGCCTTATACTGGAGGCAGAGCAGAAGCTGTCCACACTAGGAAGAGTCCAGAGGGTCCAGTCTAGATCTCTTTTGAGCTCCAGATTCATAAATGTGATCACCAGACAAACATCTCCATTTGGATTTTAAAAAACATCTCCAACTCAACATGTGTTCAGACTGAACTTGGTGTTTTTCTCCTCAAAACCTGGTCCTTTTGCAGCATCCCCTGCATCTGTGTGATAGATCTACCAATCAGTCACGTAAGCCAGAAACTCGGAGTCATCCTGGACACCTTCTTCATCCCTCCCTGTGTCCAAATCCACAACCAAGTCCTGATGCTAGCTACAACGATTAGTACGCCTAATCCTGCTGTCTATAATTATTTCCATATCTTTTTCTCCCACTTCCATCCCTTCAGTCTGAGCTACAACATTATTTACTTGAAATAACATCTTTTTCTTCCTGGTTGTAGATGTCTACCTAATATTATTTACCCTTTTCTTTCTTTTTAACAAATCTCAATTTTATTGAGGCTAGCAGTGTACTAAAAATTACATTTCTTATCCTCTTTTGTGTGTGTGTGTGTGTGTGTGTGTGTGTGTGTGTTACTGGGGATTGAACCCAGGGGCATTCTACCTCTGAGCTACACCCCAAATCCTATTTTATTTTTTATTGTGAAACAGGGTCTCACTAAGAAGCCAAGGCTGGTCTGGAACCTGCAATCCCCCTGTCTCAGTCTCCCAAGTACTGGGATTACAGGTGTGTGCCACCACGCCCGGCTTCTTAACCTCTTTGATAGTAGATGGAATAGTTGTGGAGATTCTGAGCAATGAGATGTAAGTGCTTGTGGTTTTTGTGTTTATTTTTAAATAAGTCTGTAAAGGGCAACTCTTTGGAGAGAGGCCTTTCCTATTTTCCCTGCTCCACTGTCGCAGGTAGAGCAGCAGCGTGGAGTTATGCTGGGAGTGAGCGGACATTGCTCGGTCACTGACCGGTCATGATACAAAGGACAAAAGGAGAGCCCGTATCTGAACTGCTCACCCAGCGCAACACTCGCCTACCTCCAAACAGCTCGAGAAGAACAAAAGCCCTGTGTTTAGGCCGTCATGTTTAGACTCTCTACTGTTCACAGCTAAATACAATTCCTAATAACACCCTGGCCTTTTAGAATCATCCTTGCCCTGCTCCAAAGAGCTTTCCACGTTGCAGCCAGGGTGTTCTCTCCAGGCTGCAGAGCTCCGTTTTATTCCATTTATTAGAACTTTTTTTTTTTTGGTACTGGGGGATTGAACGCAGGGGTATTCTACCTCCGAGGTACACTCTCCAGCTCTTTTTATTTTTTATTTTAAAACAGGGTCTTACTAAGTTGCTGAGGGTCTTGTTAAGTTGCTGAGGCTGGCTTTGACACTGTGATCCTACTGTCTTAGCCTCCCAAGTACTGGGATCACAGATGTGCGCCACCAGGCCTGGATTAATAGAACTGTTCGTGATTTTTCATTGTTGTAGGATAGATAAAACCCAAGTTTCCTAATGAGGTCAACAAAGCTCACCATGGCCTAGACCCTGTCAAACCTCCCATCATGTTGTGCGATGTTCTCTCTCGTTTTCAGCGTGCTGGCCACACTGGACTTCCTCAGAACCACTAATACACCCTGACATCTCCTCCCACAGGACGGAATTAAGTCAAGGACAACAGTTCCCCAGTAAGGATGCTTGCATCCTTAGTACTAGCACTTCTCCATGTGAAGAGCTTTTCAAAGTTTAATGGAATGAATTTAATATTTATTTTATTTTTTGGTACTGAGGATTGAACTCAGGGGCATTCTACCTCTGAGCTACACCTCCAGCCCTATTTTTTATTTTTATTTTGAAACAGGGTCTTATTATGTTGATGAGAGTCTTACTACTTGCTGAGGCTGTCCTTGAACCTGCGATTTTCCTGTCTCAGCCTCCCAAGTACTGGGATTACAGGCATGCGCCACCATGCCCTGTTTTAATGGAATTCATTTTAAACAGGTCTGAAACTTAATTTTTCTGTTGATCCAGTTTTCAAATCTGCTTTTGTGTGTTTGCTAGTTTTTTTTTTATTGTTGTTGTTTTGTGGTACTGGGGATTGAACTCAGAGGCATCCTATCTCTGAGCAACACCCACAGCCCTTTTTATGTTTTGTTTTGAAACAGGGTTTCGCTAGATTGCGGAGGCTGGCCTCGAATCTTTGATTCTTCTGTCTCGGCCTCCCAAGTACTGGGATTCCAGGCATGCCACATCATGCCCAGTTTCAAATCTGTTTAAAAAAGGATTATCCTTATAAACTGTTCAACTGGGAAGGCTGTTCTTTGCACTCGACTCCAACATCACTGTTGGTTTTTTTTTGTTTTTGGTTTTTTTTCTCTTTCATTTGCTTTATCCAGAAACACATTGATCTGTGATTCTGCTTCTGTATTCTTGAAGTCCTGGAGGAATATTCTCTTTCTTTCTGGTCACAGGTTAGGCCAGGCCCCTGCTCTTTTAGGCCGGGATGAATATAGAGCTTCTTCAATTCCTTGTTCACTCTGTCACCAGAGGGATGTTTTTGGGAAACGAAATGCGGCTGTCACACATTCCTGCTTGATTCTTCTTGCCTTTTAATGAGGTCCAAACTCCCTAAAATGCTCTCAAGACACATATCTATTCCCAGTCTGTCTCTTCCTTTCACAGATGGTTTACACGGGTCTGAACTGAAACCCCAAACTCTGTCCTCTCACGGTGAGGAATGCAGGCAAGAACCTCCACTCACCTCTACAGTCTTACCTTTCAGGGCTCAGACTATCTGAGGAGTTTTAATCTGGTACCTACCATCCCCACAGAATGTTATTTTAGCTATAAATTCCTTAAGCCGGGCGTGGTGGCACATGCTTGTAATCCCAGTACTTGGGAGGCTGAGACAGGAGGATCAGGGTTCTTGGCCAGCCTCAGCTAGTTAGTGAGGCCCTCTGCAACTTAGTGAGATCTTGTATCAAAATAAAGAATAAAAAATAGGTCTGGGGGTGTAGCTTGAAGGTGGAATGCCCCTGGTTCAATCCCCAGTACTGCAAAAAAAAAAAAATCCTTATCACACTCAAATGTAATGACGTGTCTCCCCCCCCCCCAGGAAGTAGGAAGTCCAAGGCTGGGATATTATCTTTCTTACTCTGTGATGCCTTCAAATATCTGCCCCTCAAGGTATCACATGGTCGGTGTTCCTAATTATTTATTTAATGGTGATTAGAAACATGCCTGGCTCATAATGTATATCTAATAATGAATATGTATGATGTGAGTCATGAAGTATGACATCACATTATGTCATCTCTTGTTACTCATTTCTGTGAACTGATGTATCAGGAATTGTTATCCATGCCACCCCATGCTTCTCAGACACACATTTTCTTCTGCCTTTTGCTTCTAAATATCCTGGAGAATTTCCTCCACTACCACCCTTCATTTTCTGGAAGTTCCCGCTATCCCAGAGTCTCTTTTTTTTATTGATTTAGATATTGTTCTGCCTCCCTCTACAGTGAAAACTTCAATTAATGGCTGGGGGGAGTTGTGGTGGTACACACCTATAATCTCAGTACCTGGGAGGCTGAGACAGGAGGATCCTAGGCTAGAGGCCAGCCTCAGAAACTTAACGAGGCTCTCAGTAACTTAGTGGGACCCTGTTTCAAAATAAAAAATAAAACAGGGCTAGGAATGTAGTTCAGAGGTGGAACACCCCTGGGTTCCACCCCTAGTACCACACACACACACAGACACACACACACACACACACACACACACACACACACACACACAAACACACACACATACCTCCCATTAATCCAGCTCAAAAACATCTAGTCTAGTTCAATCTAACAAATACGTATCGAGGTCTCTGATGTGCCATATGCCATGCTAAGCACCGGAACACAGCCATGAGTAGGGTGCACAGAACCTCTGTCCTTGTACAGCTTAACTAGGGAAGAAGCAGGTTTTAAAGTTACACGACTGATTCCATTCTAATAGGTGCTCTGAGAAAGATTACAGGGCAATCTGAAAACACATGCTGGTCCTTCCTAACCGAGACTCCTGCCAAAATTCTTTTTGCTGTTGTCAGCAGGTGCATTTGTGTGCTATGAAGAAGCCTGGCATTCCCCTACGCCATCGTGAGAAAACAAAACCCCAGCAGTTCTGATTACTGAGATAGCTCATTTCATTCATCTTCCTTTCTCTTCCAAGGTCAAATTGTTTTACTTCAAGGAAAAGATGTGGTTTCTCTCCAGCTATTTGTTTGCATGTAAAATGTTGGAATATATACTTTAAATCTTTACTTCAAATGCATGCCAGTAAACTGAAATAGACTATTTCGAATGACTATTCCAACTATAATCTACAGAATCGGATCATTTAAGATTGTTTGAGATGACATATAATGGTATCAATATTATCCTTTTCTATCAAATTTATATTATCAAATATGTTTTTTAGTTCTTGGAAAAAATTAAAACATTAGCGATTAATGGGCTATAAAATTTTTTGCAATCGCTAATCTTTTGTGAGTAGGAGTTTTCATCTTTCCAGACAGATAAGAAATACAACAATTTAAGTTTAACATGCTTCAGATGAGAGTAAAACCAAGGTAAATCACAAAGCAGAAACAGAAATATGGTAAAGTTTCTATAACTTTTGTCCCATAGTAAATGATTGTAGGAATTATACTTACAAAGCCTTCGCCGTCACTGACTTCCCTGTCGTTATTTGTTTAGCTGAATGTTTACATACCTAGGACCTTCAGGATAAAGTGCTTGCTGACTTCTCCAGCATCGTTTGAGGCGCTGCAGGTGTACGTCCCTGAATCTTCCGTCTCTGCCTTGATGAGCTGAAGGACCATTCCCTGAGTGTTGAGAGTCAGATGGGCATCGAGCCCCAGGGGCTGGCCATCTCGGAACCAGGACATGCTGGGAGTTGGGGTCCCATCTGTAAAGCATGTCATAGATGTGGAACTGCCTTTGACAACTGTGATTTCCTCTGTCCCCATCGCATTGTCCAGACTTGGTGGTACTATATGGAAAACAAGACAGGTAAAATTTATAAATTTATTGTAGTTTGAGATTAAATAAATACATTTACCTAATTCTATAATGTTTCTATGGTCAATAAAATATATACTTTAAAAGAGCATATAATAAAGCCAGGCATGGTGGTGCATGCCTGTAATCCCAGTATTTGGGAGGCTGATAAAGGAGGATCGTAGGTTTGAGGCCAGCCTTAGTAACTTAGTGAGAGCATGTTTCAAAATAAAAAATAAAATAGGGCTGGGGGTGTACCTTAGAGGTAAGAATGCCCCTGGTTTAAATCCCCAGTACCAAAAAAAGTATGTAATAAAAAGATGACTTTAGTATAAAAACATCTATTAGGTCTACTAATTATCAGCCTTCTAAATAATAGCAATGAAACCTCAAAATTTTTCTTGTAGAATATACAATCAATGTATTTTAAATTTTGGTGATTTCTTAACTTCTTGGATTTGTCTCTTTAATTTGTTAGAATGTATGTAATAGGTCTAATAGTATATTTTCGATTATTTTATGCAGGATAAGTAAAAGATAAGTCAAGTTCTAGAGTAAGTTTCATATAGTCTAACATAAAGTAAATAGTTACTTAACTGTTCTGAGATGCTCCTGGGGAGCAAGAAATGTGGACCAGGAAATATCAATATTTCATAAATGGAGGGTTTTGAGTTCTTTTTATATATATGCACACACATATACATGGAGATACACAGATACAGATGTATTAATATTTTAAATACTTTAAGTGAACTTCTAATATTATTAGGAAATAGTTTTGACTTTGTATGAAAGATTGGCTTTGTGTCTGGATTGAAATGCTACTTTTAAAAGTTTCTATTTGCTTTAGTGCAAAATTCCAGGTCAGCAACCTAAGTGCCCATCAATAGATGAATGGATAAACAAAGCGAGGTATATATACATAATGGTGTTTGACTCTGCCACAAAGAAGAAGTGAATTATGCCATTTGCAGGAAAATGGATGAAACTAGAGAACCTCATGCTAAGTGAGATCAGCCAGATTCAGAAAATCCAGGGCCACATGTCTTCTCTCATCTGTGGAAACTAGCAAGAAAATAGGAAAAATGAGGAGCCAGCCCAGTAGAATAGTGAAAGAGAATCGGTGGGCGTGTGGGGAGACGAAGGGGGAGAAGAAATGAGGCTTGAGGAAGGAAACAGACCAAATACCGTTATGTTTGTGTATGTTTGTATACTACCCATCCCGCTAGTATAGGGGAGGCAGATGGGATGCAGAGAGAAACACACCAAGAGGTGTTGTGCGCGTACACGAATGTATCCCTTTGAACCTCGCTATGATGTGTAACTACAATGCACCAAGAAGGAAAAATCCAGGTCAGAAGGTCTTTTGACAAACAAATATGGCTCAAAAAATATGGATCTTCTAGGAGGAAAGACATTCTTCCCTAGTTAGCAAGATACTTTTTCACCAATTATTTCTTGATGGAGGAAAGCCAGACTTCTAAGTCTGTGAAGAACTCAACTTGTAAAGATAAGCCTGCTGCTTAATACTGGATATGTAATAAGGTCGTCGGGTCACTTCCATGACATACCCAGCACTTGGAGGCTGTAATGCTTATTATCCACCCCAGCTCTGTTGGAGGCCACGCAGGTGTACACGGCGACATCAGACACCTGAGCTCTCACGATCCTGAAAGATGATGTGACCAACATGTCATCATTTGATCCCTTTTAATACATGCACATAAAATAATTATGATTTACACTCGGATTATAGGAGATGTATGTTGAGAAATTTTAGTTATTAAGCTTATAAATCCATCACAAAATACAGACATCTCAGATGCAATTGCTTCTACAGAGGCAATTATGCAGTGACAATAAGCCACTGAAAATGTAACACAATTTCAGGGGTGAATAAATGTAAATATTATATATAATAAATGTATATATATATATATATTACTAGAAAATGATGCTAACATGGACATGAACAATAAGCCACTGAACATGTTTCAGGGGTGAATATTTTTCAAATACAGATACTAGAAAACGATGCTGACATAGGATCCCATAATCACAGTGAGCATCTTCAAATGATCTCACAATATAATATTTTTGCTAAAATAGTAGTTCTTGGAAATATATTGTGTGATAAATTCATTTATGAAAGACTCATTTTGTATAAGTGTATTAAAACATGAGCATTTAAATAAGAATTAAAGCCAACGTGATGGCGCACGCTTGTAATCCCAGTACTTGGGAAGCTGAGACAGGAGGAATCACAGGTTTGAGGACAGCCTCAGAAAGTAGTGAGACTCCCATCAACCTAGTGAGACCCTATTTCAAAATAAAGATAAAGTAGATCTGGGGGTGAAGCTTGGCGGTAGAATGCTACTGAGTTCAACCCTCAGTACCAAAAAAATATTAAACACTATTTTAATTATATATTTCTTATCCTCTCCCTACTAAAAATATACTGGAAGGGAAAAATAAACAGCAGTAAACCTTAGAAAAAGTATCTCATAAACACTGTTTGGATAAAGGGAAATCACAGTTATTTTGTCTGTTTAGGAGGCAGCACACAGTAGAACCTGACCTGATAACCTGCCCAGCTGACAGTAGCCGCACATGGGAGGAGAGGGGCAGAGGCAGCCCGTTCTTCAGCCAGTTTATCTGTGGTGGGGGCGTCCCCGTGGCTCTGCATTCAATATTCATTGACGTATCCACCAACACCATCAGTTTCTCTGCTTCTTCTTTATTTCCTTTAATTTTAGGTGGAACTATACCATGAAGAAAGTGAGAGAGAGAGAGAGAGAGAGAGAGAGAGAGAGAGAGAGAAAGGAAAGGATGTATTATTAGTTCAAATCATTTTAATTATAATTGTCCACATTTTTGCTGTATATCCCCAAAGGAAATAATGTCATTAGACTTAAAACTAAATGCTCTGGGCCCCTGTGGCCTACTAATATATTCTCAAGGTAGCATAGTAAAAAATGGGTGATATTTCAAATTTACCATAGACATTCAAGTTAAATATCCGGTCTTCTTCTCCAGCAGGATTCGTAGCCACACACGTGTATTTCCCCATGTCGGATGTGAGAGCTCCGTAAATGTTTAATGTGCTGCCATCTGCAGTCACCCTGTGGAAAGGTCATAAGAGAGGCGCTGAGATGATTAATGTGGGGTTAAGATCTGGCACACGCAGTCTAGATCATTGTGTTCCTTAAAAAGTACCATCGCAGAACGATGTCTTCATCTTGGATGTAATGGTTCGAATCTATTTCATGAAGTACATGGAAGCCTGTTACAGTCACAGCGAGAGAAATTGATGGAGAGTCCATCCACCAATGAAATTCATACAATAATAATCATACAATCCACCGCCTCCTTATGAGAAAAAAGGAACTGAACAGAATCAGGCTGTGAACTTTTCTATCCAAATCACAGGAAGAGACAGCTTTTTCTCAGTGAGAACATTATATTCTTCTTTATCAATGTAAAGTGTGAATCCAAGAAAAAATATAAAACTTTTCTGCTGTGAAAATTAAAGACTGTTACAATAGATAGGAAATTGGCGAAATTATACATAAAAAAATCTAGCTATAAGCAACTTCATACTTAATGAGAGGGAACAGAATATGATTATTTAAACTGTGATAACCCAAGATCATTTTTCTACAAATTGATAAAGCTTTTCTTTTGAAGTATGTAACAGTAAATCATAAATAGAAAATTAGACAATAAAAATATCTAAGTTAATATTACTGCATTATTGGGCATACCATTAATTACCAGACAAAACATCTTGTGTTTTAGGAAAAAGTTAAATTGCTATCTACAGCTAATTTGACAACAGTGATTTCATTACAATCTCCCAGTGTTAAAAGTACATATTCCCTTTCTATGATATTATGTTTTAATATTATTTTTATGCTTTTGTTGGTGCATTATAGTCTCAGATCATAATGTAGTTCACAGTAAGTGTCATATTTTGACATTGATAATTACAGTATCATTATCTGGGTCTAGTTGAATTTTTCTTTGTAAAAAATGTGACTATTAAAATTCCATGAGTTTAACCATGTTAATAAGTGGAAAAAGCAAGTTGCAACGATTAAAGCAAAGTAGTATGCTGACTTTGAAAAATTACTTTGTCAAATTCTTTCAATTACATTAAATCTCTCCCTTCTCACCCCCTCCACTGGGTTTTCTCCTCCATATTCTAAGGTCCCTGTTGTATCCTGGTTACTTGCTTCCACATATGAGCGAAAACATGATCCTTTACTTCTGTGACTGGCTAATCTTACTTAATGCTCTCCAGATCCATCCATTTTCCTGTAAATGATAAGCTGTGTTCTTTTTTATGGCTGAGTAGAATTCCATTGTGTGTATATACCATACTTCTGTAATCCATTCATCTGTTGATGGACACGTAGGTTCCATGATTTGGCTATTATGAACTGTGTTGCTATGAACATGGATATGCATGTATGTGAAATTATCAATGCCAGTCTCAGTATCATGTATGGGGAAGGGGAGGGAGTGAGGAGGGATCGGGGCGGGGGGAAGCTCACCAAGTGCTGTGTGCATGTGTGTCCCTATCACTCTGAACTACATTATGATGTGAGACTAGAATGCACAAATAAAATTATATTTTTAAAAATATCACCCAAAATGCTGAATTTGAGGTTATCATTTACTAGCGACAATTCCTTTATTCTGATTAGTTATTGAAAGTAACAAAGGCATTTGTTTGCTTTTCTTCTAGAAACAAGCTTAGTACTACCCCTTACACTAATATTTTCCTATTAATTTTTTCTATATCATTACTTCCTAGATAATTTGACATTTTAGTTCTGATTTTTCTCTTTGGTAATATTTCTAAGATTCAATTTGGTAATTTATACTTTGTTTTTGTTCTCTGATAAAATGGTTATTTACTATTTTTGGGGGGAGGGTCCAGGAAATTTATTTCCCTTACTTTCATGTTACAAGTGATAAAATGGTTATTTAAAGAATAGCTCCAAATTTTATAGAAAGTTTTTCCACAGCAGCTTAAAAAATTGACTTCTCATAAAATTATATCACAGCCAGAAAATACAGTTTATAAAATTTCTAATGAGATTTTATTAATGTAATTATTCCCTGAAGGGTAAAATTCATGCAGATTACATGCCTCTATTTTTTATCTATTTTTAATCTGTTTTTTTAAGCCATCTGAAAGGTTTATGTATAGAAAATTTTTTCACTGAAATTATAGGAATGTGCTTATGATGTGTAAGGTTTAATAAAAATGAAATTCTCTAAAATAAATTTCTTCCACTTAAGAAATCCACACATACTGTGCAGTAGTGAAAAAATTGCCAACAAAGTGGATATAAAAATCAGTAAGTCCCTCCGCAACTTCATGAGACCTGGTTTCAAAATAAAGCATAAAAAAAAAATAGGGCCAGGGGTGTAGCGCGGAGGTAGAACGCCCCCGTGTTCAATCCCCGGTACCGCAAAAAAAAAAAAAAAAAAAATCAGTAAGTTTGGACTGTTAATGTAAGAGGAGTGATAGACCCTAGATTCCTGGGTATGAATATTATATAAGACCTTTAGGTCCCACCAACCATCTACTAGTTGGTCTGGAATATGGTCAATATCCGATTACCCAATAAAGGTAGTTAAATAAGTGTTGTGCTTATTCAGAAATGCTCATGTAAGAAAGGTGAAATGTAAAATATATTTCTAAAATACTATTTGGCTGTTTATTCAAACTATAAAGGGTACAAGTATCTAATTTTTTTTTTTTTTGCCGTACTGGGGATTGAACCCAGGGGCGTTCTACCTCCGTGCTATACCCCCGGCCCTATTTTTTATACTTTATTTTGAAACCGGGTCCCATGAAGTTGCGGAAGGCCTCACTAAGTAGAGAGAGAGAGACAGGGAGAGAGAGAGAGAGAGAGAGAGAGCTGAGGCTGGCCGCGAACCCGGATCCTCCGGATCTCCGCCTCCCAAAGTACTGGGATTACAAGCATGTGCCACCACGCCCAGCCTCTAAATTTTAATATAAGATGAATACAAAGAAAATAACATTTATCTGTTTTTAAATCATATATATTCAACTCATTGACTAGAAAATATACTCCAAACTCCTAAATTTAAAATACTGGTTTAAAGCAATAAGTTTTATAATGCATTTAATTAGTGTCTACTTATGCATATAATTCTTATTCTGGAGAATTCTGGAGTGTCCTGAAGGAATTGGTTGTTGAAAGTAGCAGGAAACCTTACCTCATCATTATTCCATCTCTTTGTGGCCAGGGTAACAAGTATCACCTGACAATGGGTTTTGGATAAGCAACTATAAGGATTAAGATAGGTTTTGATGTTGTTATATCTTTCATCAGAATAAGCCAAGGATTGGCATGTATGCAGTTTGATGGCTTTAGGACCCCAAATCATATCTAGGATTATTGATGAATCTTTCGTGAGATGAGATGAAACTGGTTTAACTTTATCAGGAAAGAAGAACGAATTGTTTTATGACGTGGACTATGGTATGAATATTCCAAGATCAGAGGAATAAAATCACCATAGCAAGTAACATTTTGAGAAATGAGTATCTGAGATTTATAGCACAGAGTCAATGGATGAGGATCTCTCTCTCTCTCTCTCTCTCTCTCTCTATCACACACACACACACACACACACACACACACACACTTTTAAGTGTTTTCCAAAGAGAATTTCTGTGTCCAACACTCCAAAAATACATCTTTTCTTTTTGTGAATATACTGATAGCTGAAATCCAATGAAATGGAATTTGGTATTATTATTACTCCTGAAATTTGAAGCATAAAGCATTGTAGAAGGTCTTACAATTTATAATGCAAACATTGGCTTTAAACATACCGGATTCTTTCTGTTTCGCCATTAGTTACAGGCTTTCCATCTCGAAGCCACTGAATCAGCGGGGTGGGAATGCCATTGGCATTGCAGACCAGCTCCACATCTTCTCCAAGGAGGACGCTGACTTCACTTGGAATTTCAGCACCAGCAACACTTGGAGGAACTGGGAAAATTTAGTATTTTCATCAACAAAGCATGAAAGCATAAATTTTAATGACTATGATGGACTCACAGAACATGCCATTTCCAGTTCACATATTTTTCCTAGTTAAGATCAAACTATAGCTATCTCCATAAATTACTTTTAAATGAGAAAGACAAGGGAATAAAATAACTTTAATATTCTTGGCATATCTGAAAATTGATATAATTAATTAGTTACAGGGGCTGGTGACAGAACTGCCCCATGGGTACCCTTTCCAGCCAAATGGAATCATTCTTAGGTTGAATCCTCAATGGGTAGTTTATAGTTAATACAGTTCAAGACAATCTTTTAAATCAAATGTTGGCAGAAAAGCCTGAGGAAAGTATCTAAGTAAGTTCTTTCTTTTTCCACTAAATATTATTTATCTGAACAATGTATAAAGTTTATGATAGATTCCAGAATCCAATCGCTTCTGTTCTCTTATCTATTCATTTTTGGTTTGTACTTGAATGATTCAATCAAGAAATTCTGTGCAATAAAGACACTAACAATGGTATCAAACAGAAATACATTTGCATTCCTATTCTATATACAGAGACGCGCTAGTGGAAGCTCACATCAGCTCATGGGAGGCGAGTGTGCATGTGTTCCCTGATCCAGGTTCAGTGACATCCTGTGGACATCTGAGATCAGGCTAGGGCGGGCATATGTACACCAAGAAACTCATAAACGATTGGCCACAAAACAGGGTCTTTTATCTTTAACAATCAATTGTTAAACATTTACTGGTACATCACTGCATAGTCCCTCTAAATATTACTTTAGTCACCCAGAGGATGACAATAGCTATACCAAATTTGTAAGATTTGAAACACTAAAGACATCAGTAAGAATGCTAATAAGAGACTTCCGATAATTAGTGCCTAATATATGAAGTGTATTGGGCCCTTTTTGCATACATTATCTTTAGTCTTAAGACATTCTGACTCATAGAAAAAGTCTGATAAAATGTCTGGTCATGCCACATACCCTATGATTGATAGCTACTATTATTAATGCATAAACAGAATTTTTATATTTATGAATTTAATCTTGTTTATACAGATAAGAACAGGCATGTAGGCTTAGCATTAAAATAAGTTAAACCAGTTTAAATAAATAAGTATAATTCAACAGAACATATACAATAGGAAGGTAATAATTTCATTAAAATGGAAAAATAGATTTCCTAAGTTCTACTATTCTTTTTTCTATTTATGTCCCTTTCCATGAAAATTGAATCTTCTAGTAAATGTAGGAAAGAAAACTGACAGTATTGTTGATGACCTCAAGATACTTGAGCCAATTACTAACAACCTCTTTAAATGTAGATTTTTGTACTAAAGATGGAATATAACAAAGAAACTGATTATAGATCATGGTGTATATGACATACCTTGAATCAAAAGAATGTAATTTTTAAATGCTTTTCCCTCCATATTTGATGCGATGCATGTATAGTTTCCACTATCTGAACGCTGAGATCGAGCAATTTGGAGTTTGCTACCCCCCGACAAAATGTGAACTTCAAGTGAGTCGGAATTTTCTACAGGTCGAAACAAAGCCAAAGAAAACATAAAGAAGCTTTTACATTTGACATCCTTACAATTCACCATAAAGTGTCTTGCTTTATGTGATAGATGTTTTCTTAGAAGTTTTCCCTTTGTGCTTTTACTTTAATGAGGCTCTTTTTGAAAAAAGAAAGCAAGAAAAAATCCCTTTATAAAATGCATAACCATTTTACAATGTGTCTGTTTTATAAATTTATATTGAAGTATATTAGGCTTTCCTGTGCGACACATGGCTAATTTTTTTTTTGTTCGTGGTACTAGGGATTGAACACAGGGGCATGAAGGACTGAACCCAGGGACATTCTACCTCTGAGCTATACTCGTAGCCCTATTTTATTTTTGTATTTCAAAACAAGGTCTCACTAAGTTGCTGAGGGCCTCACTAAGTTGCTGAGACTGGCTGCTAACCAGTGATCCTCCTGTCTCAGCCTCCCAAGTACTGGGGTTAGAAGCGTGTGCTACCACGCTCAACTCTACACATGGCTATATCTAGTAGTTAAGAGCAAAAGGAAAAGAACCACAAGAATGCACAACTGTGTTACCTATGGGCTTGTGGTTCTTTAACCATGCTATTGTGGGAGGTGGGATCCCTGTGGCGTCACACGTCAAGGTCACCGGGTTGCTGATTGTCTCCACAACCACTTCTTTTTCAGGCCCTTCGATACTGGGTGGCACTGTAAGAAGAGAGAGGACAACCATGCGTTCTCATTAAGCTAGGATACTTTCTTTCATTTGCATATCTGGGGGGAAAAAAGAGTTGTATTAGAGGCAGATGCTCACCATATACATTGAGGTGGAAATTTTTATCATCCCGTCCTGCTACATTTATAGCTCTACATACATACTGGCCTGTGTCAGATACCTAAAAGAAAAAGATACTATTGTATGTGCTCCATTAATTGATAGATGACCAATCACACTGTTGGAGTGTCGATTAAATCATCAGTCATCTTTATGTTCAAACGTCCCACTGTTAATTGCTTCTGCAATCCTGATACCTTTTTTTTATGAGAATAAGCTCAATGGTATTGGCTATGTATATTTTATTTCATTTTATTTTTTTGTGGTACTGGGGATTGAACCCAGGGGCATTCTACCTCTGAGCTACACCCCCAGCCCTATTTTATTTATTTATTTTTATTTTGAAACAGAGTCTCACTAAGCTGCGGAGGGCCTCGCTAAGTTGCTGAGGCTGGCCACAAACCTGCAATCCTCCTGTCTCAGCCTCCCAGGTACTGGGATTCCTGGCATGTGCCACCACACCAGGCGGCTATGTATATTTTAATAAACAGCATTTTTCACCATAGTACAGGTAATGTACAACTTCCAGTTATCTCTGCCACAACCCCACCAAAGAGTCATCACACTCAAACAAGAATAAAAGGGGCACCTCAGCTTTCTTGATGGTCAGCATTTGTCCATCGGCTAAAATCTGCACGCGAGTGGACTCCGCTATCATCCGCCCGTTCTTATACCAGGTGACGACTGGAGGGGGGACAGCGTTGGACTCGCACTCCAAGGACACTGAAGTCCCCTCTCTCACATTAACTACAGAGAGAGACTCGCTGCCTTGGTCCTTAATGCTGGGGGGCACTGAGGGAAGGACATAGGAACAGAAGAAGGTTTTTCTTCATTAAGTTGTTCAGACAGAAAATCCCGAATATCAGTTTGAAAGTGAAATAATATTATGAGCAGAGTGAAAACAAACCATAAACAGTCAGGGAAACTTTCTTCTTGCTTTCACCAGCTTGGTTGATAGCTATGCAAGTGTATTCGCCACCATCAGCTACCTTGGCCCGGATGATCTGCAGAGTTCGACCACCTGTCAGCAAATAGAATTAGAATGTAAGCTGAGGCATAGAGGTTGTTCTCATAACTATTTTATAGTAAGATAAATGGAAAAGTATGCTGTTTCTGTGAGAGAAACATTTATATGGAAGCATTTCATTTGTTAAAATGAAATATGAAATGACTGAATCAGTTTTCTTTGATTTTTAATTGATTCTAGATGATGATGATGATGATGATGATGATGATGATTTGTAGGACTGGGGATTGAACCTGGGGCATTCTAACTCCGAGCCACATCCCCTAGCCTTATTTATTTATTTGTTTAATATTGTGGTATAGGGGATTGAACCCAGAGGCATTCTACCTCTGAGCTACACCCCCAGCCCTATTTTATTTTTTATTTTGAAACAGGATCTTGCTAAGTTGCTGAGGGACCTTGCTAACTTGCTGAGGCTGGTTTTGAACCTGTGATCCTCCTGTCTCAGCCTCCCAAGTACTAGGATTACAGGCATGCATCACCATGCCTGGCTTATTTTTTATTTTGATACAGAGTCTCACTGAGTTTCTGAGGGACCTCACTAAATTGCTGAGACTGGCCTTGAATGCTAGGATCCTCCTGCCCCAGCCTCCCAATTACTGGGAATTATAGGCATGCACCACTACACCTGGCTGATGCTAATTTCTTATAAAGAGACTCAGAATTTTTTTCTCTAATAACCAAACATGGAAAGTAAAACTATTTGATACAAGTTTTAGTGAGGAAATGGTAATTGTACTATTACTAAAGTATGTTATGTATTTTCCCAGTTTGAATTTTCCGCAGTGCAGAGGTCACTCTGGTCTCTCTGCGGTCTATCATCTGTCTATCTGTCCATCTCTCTGTCTCTCTCTAATTCATCTTCACCATCACCTGTCTATTCTGTCTAATATCTATCATCTACCCATCTTTCATCATCATTTATCCTCAAGAAGTATTGGGATTGATTAAAAATGGCTAGTGGATTTATACAATGAAAGATAATTAAAACAGCTAGTGAATTTATACAATGGAAGGACTATTTACCATCTACCACTCAGAATTACTAAGTCATTCTATTCTTAAGTTTCATAATTTGTTGAAAGAGACCTTGTTTTTGTACATTTTCACTAAATTAATTAGCATCTATACAATCTTACCCTAATGGTCCCAAATGGGTAAAGAAAGATATTTACTGTGATCAGATAAATGGAGCAAGACAACAGTTTGGTAAGAGACTAAGCTGAAATGCCATGTGTATTAAAGTAAAGGGAAATGAGAAACTTTTGCCCACCTTATAAAAATAAGAGGTTCCTTACCAGGCACAATGAGGGTGTTTGTGTTTGGCTTGATGGGCTGCTCGTTCTTGAGCCAGCTGAGATCTGGAGGTGGAAAGCCAGAGACCTCACAGGTCAAAGCAATAAAGTTGTTCACCACAACGGTGAGATTCTCAGGGTTAGGACCAATGACACTTGGAGGAACTGTAAAAGTGTATATACGAAAAGTGAAATCTGATATCAGAAACATGTATTCCATCTATTAAATGTAAGCCTGTTCTTTGCAAACAGCACTGAGTGAATGATTCTGTTAATAAGGATAATAAGAGAGCAAAAAAAAAAAAAGAGAGAGGCCAACAGACTGAGTACAAAAGAAGCAAGCAGAGAAGTAGTAGGAGGTATATCATTCTTTAGTGAAAATAAATTATTCCCCCCCAATGAATTTTCCAATATTTAAGTTGTGGGTTCCTGACTTCAGTCAGGAGTTCAAGATGCCATTAACTGGTGAAAGAAGAAACACATTCCTGAGCTACAATCCACAGTGGTCAAACATTAGTGAATGTTTCCAGTGGAGTCTCGCTACCCATTCAGGTATTTTTTCTGTGCATTAAGAAAAGGCAATGAATATGAAGGAACTATAATAAATGAGCAACATTGATATAGCAACGATTTTGACTCTAGACGCCATTCTAGTTTTGGTAGACCAAGGAGAGTAAGATATGGCCATTTGCCCAGAGCATTAATAATAAGGTTATGGGATAGAGGCAAAAATACTGATGTAGAAGTATCATATGAAGCAATATCTGTAACTGCTAAAATGCTTTTGATCACATAGAAGGAGAAATACCACCTTGAAGAATCAGAAAAACATAATTGACATTTTTCTTTTTCTTTCAACATTTATTCTTCTGCACTTTACAAATTAGAATGTGTACTTTTAGGATAGCTATATTTGTTTAATTAATTTACTCATCCTGTGAATTTATAGCATATTTATTATATTTATTTCTGTTTTGGTTAGATTTACTCACTAAAAAAAATCTCAAAGATATTTATGAAGCACCTACAATGTGTTACCCACCATGCTAACCACTGGGAAAATGAAGATAAAAGTGTTTCACAAACTGTAAACTTTGGTTGCTATCAATACTCCCTATGTATCACACTAAAAAAGAATATCCATCATGTTACTTAAAAGTCTTTTGAAGGGAGAAATTTTTCATAAAATTTTTAGCTATTTCTATAATGAGTTAGAATTATATATATATTTTATATGTACATGTATATACATAGATAACTCATGTAAAGGCAATATTTTATAATAATTTCATTATTTAAAATTTAATATTCTGAAAGCAGCTCCATCTCATGAAAAGAAAACCACTCTTTTGTGGTAGACATACAAACAGCTTCTTTTTTTTAGCAGAAAAAATGTATAAAGTGTTTAACACATACAAGAAATTTGACAAATAAGCTAGGTGTATCAGTGGTTTTCAAGGAATTATTTAACTCCACAAAGTGACTTTCTTTTCCAGGAAGTGTGTTAGATACTAGAGGATGGAACTCAACATGAATTCCACACTTGGGGACAGAAAACTGGTTTCAATCAGGACTAGCAGATAAATTTTTATGAGTAAAAAAAAAAATCTATATTTGGTACTACCTTCACATAAACTTGTAGTCTTTTTAGATTTCAAATTTTTACTTCACTTTGAAATATATAGGATTATTGCTTTCTCTTGAGGGACTGACTTAATTTAAAAACAGGCTTCCTAGAAGATTTCGTACTTTATAAATCCTACTAGCTACAGTAGGGAAGAAAAACAGAGGAGACTGAATGAATGCAGGCTTCACATACTGCTCAAGTTAAAAAGCAGAAAACAAGCCTCTATAATCTAAGACATGGTTTCCCTGCTGTTTCGAGCGCGCCCTAACAGATGTTTTTGCAACTGGGCTCTTACCATGAACATTGAGGTTAAAATATTTTTTGGCACTTCCAGCCGTGTTCTCAGCAACACACACATACCTGCCGATATCTGTTATTTGAGTATTTAGAATCTAAGGGAAAAATAAAAAAACACAACTGAAATTTAAATACAGCAACTTGTAATATTTTTCATTAAACATATAAACAATATCTATTCTATCTAGTTATTACCAGATGAACATAAGAAAATTAGATTTTTTGTTTTTTATATACTTTTATTGGTGCATCATAGTCTCACATCATAGTGTGGTTCAGAATGATAGTGACATACATGCACACAGCACTTGGTGAGCTTCCCCCGCTCCCTCCCTATCCCCATATATGATATTGAGATTGGCATTGGTATTCTCACATATGTACAGAAGGTCAATGGAAGTCTTCCCTTCATTAATTCACCTTCCCCTAGGCCACCTCCCTCTCTCCACTGGGGTTTCTCCTCCATTATCTAAAGTCCTTGTATCCCGATTGTTCCCTAGCTTCTGCATATGAGAAAAAACATATGACCCTAGAAAATGAAATTTTTGTATAGGCCATTGCTGATGATGGCTTTTAGGTCTGTGGACTTTTGGTCACTCTTTGGAACTCTGCCACCATTGCGTGAGGAATCCATGACCAGCCTGCCGGAGGTGTGGTCATGTGCGGCAGAGTCAACCCCGTTACTGCATCTGAGGCCCCGCGTGTGTGCAAGAGCCCAGAGATCATCAGAGCCCTGTATTCAGTCCACAGCTCTAGGTAGACACGTGAGCGAGCCCAGCAGACACCAGAAGTATCACCCAGCCGACCAGCAGATGCAGGAGCTAAATAAATGCTTATTATTTCACATCGTTGGGTTTTGAAGTGGTTCGTTTCATGCAGCAATAGTTAGCTAATATAGCAGTAGGTTTTATTTTATGATGCAGAAATTTTTATCGATCCATCCACAAAAACATTTAGACATTTTGGTAGAGGTTGTATGATCGTCAAGTATAAATATTCATGATATTTAAATGACAATTTGAGAACTCAAGGTTATTTATAGGTAGTGAGCCTGATTCTTTTCCTTTTTTTTGCATAAAGAGCTCTGGGACATATATCCTGTGTTGAATAGACTGATAGTTATGCTTAGATTCTTTGGCCAATAGAATATTGTTTATTATGCTCAAGTAGTAATTTGGTCAAACTATATCCTAATAAAAGAATTGGTACTAGTTCTGCTTATGCCTAACTTTCTTTTTGGACACTTGAATAGAAAAATATAGACACGTCCATTGATAAACAGCAATCCAGTATATTTAGGTGGTTTTCATTATTACTTGTGATCAAAGTTTTGCCAGTATAGAACAAATTTTAATCTACAGGGAATTTTACATCACATAGAATTTACTATTGAGAAATACGTAACAGAAAAGATTGCAATGATGACCGTTTATAATGTGACTTTTATCACAAAGACTCTATTATATATAGTAAATTTAGAGTATGCATGCAGTAAATTCAAGAGTATGTGTAGGCACAAATAATTTCTGGAAGAATTCATATTAAACTTGAAAGAGGTTATTTCTAGAAGTAGGAATAGAATGGGAAGAAGAATCTTAGTTTATAAGCTCTTGATGATTAGTTATCTTTATAAATACAATATGTATGTATGTATGTATGTATGTAGATATGTTTGTACATATTGTGGTATTGCAGATTGAACCCAGGGACATTTTACCTCCAAGCTACACCCCCAGAACCTCCCTTTTTTAAACTTTTTATTTGGAAACAGGGTCTCACTAAATTGCATAGGGCCTCACTAAGTTGCTCGGGCTGACCGCGAACCTGTGATCCTCCTGTCTCAGCCTCCCAAGTACTAGGATTATAGGCATGCACCACCATGCCCAGCTTAAATACAACATTTATAAATGAATCCAATTATTTTTAAAAGTCTAAGAGATAATTATGAGAGAGTACAAGGTCAAAAGCTGTTTTAAAATTTGATTTTTACGTTTACCTGCAGAATTCTTCCATTCGACAGAAGCTTGTGACGGTCGTCTTCTAACAAGGGCTGTCCGTCCTTCTGCCAGGAATTCCTGGGTGCCGGGCTGCCGCCGGACGAGCACTCCATCAGCGCGCTCTTGTTCACCAGCACAGTGACCTCTTCGGGGAGATCACTGTTGGCTCCCTTGATAACTGGTGGCACTAATAAATGATTGCAACAAATATATTGACAGGCAGCAAGAGCTTTCCGAAATTATTCTAATTTCTGACAGCTTCAAACATTGGGATGATAATAGAGAAGTGCAACTTGAAAGAGAAAGAGTGATCCTCAGGGAGTATTTTATATGAATAAACTAGGGTAGTGACTAAAGTATTTGAATATGGGTCTATTCTCTTTTTAAAAATGTTTATTTATTTATTTATTTATTTTTGTGCTACTGGGGATTGTACCCAGGGGCATTCTACCTCTGAGCTATACCCCCAGACCTATTTTTTATTCTTTATTTTGAAACAGGGTCTCACTAAGTTGTGGAGGGCCTCACTAAGTAGCTGAGGCTGGCCAAGAACCTGGATCCTCCTGTCTCCGCCTCTCAAGTACTGGGATTATAAGCGTGCGCCACCATGCCTGGCTTAAAAAGTTTTATATATTTTGTTTATTAATACTTTTTTTTTCTTTTTTGGTGCTGGGGATTGAAGTCAGGGGCATTCTACCTCTGAGCTCCACTCCCAGTCCTATTTTATTTTTCATTTGGAAACAGGGTCCCACTAAGTTGCTAAGAGCCTCGCTAAATTGCTGAGGTTGGCCTTGAACCTGTGATCCTCCTGTCTCAGCCTCCCAAGTACTGGGATACAGTCATGTATCACCATGCACAGCCCTTATTAACACTTTAAAAATATTTACAAGCCAGGCGTGGTGGTGCATGCTTGTGATCCCAGTACTTGGGAGGCTGAGTCAGGAGGATTGCAGGCTCGCAGCCAGCCTCAGCTACTTAGTGAGGCCCTCCACAACTTAGTGAGACCCTATTTCAAAATAAAGAATAAAAAATAGGGCTGGGAGTGTAGCTTGGAGGTAGAACGCCCCTGGGTTCAATCCCCAGTACCACACACACACACATACACACACACAAATTTACATAATAAAACATCCACCACCACTGTTTGAAAATTTACAGATTTCTGTGTACATATTAATATGAGTTTAATTAAAAAATTCTGCACAAATGAGTACTAGTAAAATTAAGGAAAAGTAAACAAGATAAGTATACTATGTCAAAGTCAGTATCCTTGTTGTGATAGTATTCCATAGTTCTGCATAATGTTACTACTGTGGTTTATTCTCCTCCCCCTCTTAATCTACCGTGGACCCTTTAATGGTATTCTCATTTTTTAGCCCTCATGTTTCCACAGTGTGTGACACCCCTCCCCATCCCTAGGTAGATCACACCTATTATTTTATTTTATTTTTGTGGTACTGGGGATTGAACCCAGGGGCATTTTACCTCCAAGCTATACCCCTAGCCCTATTTTTTCTTTTTAAATAGGGTCTTGCTAGGTTGTTGAGAATTTTGCTAAGGCCCTGAGGCTGGTCTCAAAACTGCAATCCTCCTGTCTCAGCCTCCCAAGTACTGGAATTACAATTTGTGCAACCATGCCCGGCTACACCTATTATTTTTAAAATTCTGCCTCCAGTTTACTGGGGGGTCTGTAGAGAGCAACGAGTGAGCTAAGTGTCCCCAACTTCAAACCATCACATTCCCTACAGAGGCAATGGCAGTTTTTGTTTTCCACAGACCCAAATTCCACTCATGCTACTATTTCTCTTATACTCATACTTAACCGGAAAGACTAAACACATTTGATATACATTATCACATTTCCCTTCTAACTGTTCCAAATTTTTTTCTCTCTGACAGCCTAGTTAACCTCTATTGGGTGCTTGCTTGCATTTTCTTAAAACATGTTCTAGGACCTTGTCCTATCAACCCCTGCGCTCTCCCCCCTTCCACAAACACACTTGACTCTTTGCCCCTTTATATTAGATCACTTTCCTTGGTATATAGACAAGCTCAAATCTTTCAAGCCCCTCCGCCCCCACCAACCAGCTGTTTATCCCTGAACTCGATTCCACCTCTTCCCTTCTCTGAAAAATGTCTTTGAGTACTTTATTTTTGTTTCCTTTCTTTTCTGATTACTTGCTCAAGAGCTCTGCCTGTGTTCTGTGGCTTTGCAGCACACCATACCATCTAAGTTGTTCTTTTGAATTTCATCAATGCTTTCTTAGTTTCAAAGTTAAATGGCCTTGTCTCAGGGTTTTTTTTTTTTTTTTTGCGGTACCGGGGATTGAACCCAGGGGCTTTCTACCTCCATGCTACACCCCCCGCCCTATTTTTTATACTTTATTTTGACACCGGTCTCACTAAGTTGCGGAGGGCCTCACTAAGTAGAGAGAGAGACAGGGAGAGAGAGACAGGGAGAGAAAAAGAGAGAGAGAGAGAGAGAGAGAGAGAGAGCGCTGAGGCTGGCTGCGAACCCGGATGGATCCTCCGGTCTCCGCCTCCCAAGTACTAGAATTACAAGCGTGCACCACCACGCCCGGCTTGTCGGCTTGTCTCAGTTTTTATTTTCGTGTGTGTGTGTGTGTGTGTGTGTGTGTGTGTGTGTGTGTGTGTTGCTGGGGATTGAAACCAGGGGCATTCTACCTCCAACCTACACCCCCAGCCCTATGTTATTTTTTACATTTTCCTAAACTTGTTTTAGCATTCAATACTAAAACCTACATGTCTATCATCTTTTCTATGCCTTGAATTATGGGACTGGTACTTTGCTGATTTTCACTAGCATCCTGAGGTTGTCCTCATCTAACTGTTGTCTTGTCCTTTTTCCTAATTGTAAATGACCCTCCGGACTTCTTCCTTTAGCCTTCTCCTACCACATAAATGCTTGGTGTTTGAAATCTTATCTTTGAGTATCATCTGATTGTGGATAAGTTTCAAATCTATATTCATTTTTTAAGGTGGACAAATAAATTTATTTTGTACATGTAAATACATGTCAAGTACTGCAAACTTTTTCCATCAATTTTCTCTCAAACACTGAAAATCATAATGCTCTATTTTGTGAACAGCCAAAGTTAATTACCTCTTCACTTCAGTGCTACAGCAAAAACACACAGAATTCACTCTGCTATTCACTATCATCACAACCCTCATTGTTCCATCTCTGCCCTCCCCCCCATATACAGGCCTTATAAATCCTAGCCTTCCCCATTTAATCCTATTCCTATAGCACAAAGGGAAACATTACAATTTGGAAATTCAAATTGAAGTAAATGGAATAGAATTTATTCCCATATATATTCCCCATTTCATTGTACAGAATTATTTTAAATTATAGTTTTAAATAGAAGCTGAGTATATGCCTTAAAAATGAGCATTAAATCCATCTTAGAGATGTGCCTGCTTTTTACATGATTGGTGTACACCATCTTTAATTTCATTTACATTTCAATCGAACAATAGATTTACAAAGAAAATGTCTAATACAGACGTAAAAATATTCACACTAGAGCTTCACAATCGGTTGTACAATTGACAAACAGGCCTCTTTTCCCAAACTTTCCAGGTAAGCAAATTTATAAAGTGTAATCAATGCAACAAGAAGAACATTTCTCACCGGGCGTGGTGGCGCACACTTGTAATCCCAGTACTTTGGGAGGTGGAGACTGGAGGATCCGGGTTCGCGGCCAGCCTCAGCTCTCTCTCTCTCTCTCTCTCTCTC
>PVJS01007702.1:27719-55332 GCA_004027185.1 Glis glis | reverse complement strand
GGCGTGGTGGCACACGCTTGTAATCCCAGTACTTTGGGAGGCGGAGACCGGAGGATCCGGGTTTGTGGCCAGCCTCAGCTTTATCTCTCTCTCTCTCTCTCTCTCTTTCTCCCTCTCTCTCTCTCTATCTAGTGAGGCCCTCCGCAACTTCTTGAGACCCAGTTTCAAAATAAAGTATAAAAAATAGGGCCAGGGGTGTAGCGCGGAGGTAGAACGCCCCTGGGTTCAATCCCCGGAACCGCAAAAAAAAAAAAAAAAAAAAGTTGCTCAAGAGGTTTCATACTTTTTCATACATATCTTTAATGATAAAGCAAGTAAAAAATTGGTGACTGACCAATCAATATGAGTAAAACTTTTTGGTGAGATGTTACTTTTCTAATTAAAGCTATACACACTTCACAAAAACATTATGGTTTATACAGAAACATTTCCTTTGGAGTTACTGAATGCTTTAATGTACCAAGATATACCTACAACATGATTTCAGAACACATTTCAAATACTGTATAGTAGCATTTAGGTACTATTAAAATTTAGAAGATATGCTTTTTAATTCTTACTCAGGGGTGTGCTTCCCTTATCACCCTTCCTGCTGCTACAACTGGGGTCTAGAATGCGCTCGATGGAGACGCTGCTCACTGTCTGTCCTCATTCAACAGATTATGCTACTCTCAGAAGATCATGGTTCTACTTCTGCAAAGCACTCAGGAGGACAGTAGCCCGGCACTTCACCATGAGCAACACACAAGTGTGCACCTGCCTGGCAGAGCTCTGCTGCCGAATGGGCATCAGACAGTCAGAGTTCTAACTATTTTACAGTTAGAGGCCCATGTTTTACACTAGGGGCCAAATCAAAGTCAGCATTTTCTTCTATTGTGTTTCCAGGTATCAAACTACAGTAATATTAGAACCATGTCTTTCGCCAACAGGAGACATATTTTCTACAAGTGCTACATATACCAAATAAGTCGGTGCCATACATTACTTTGAACTCACAGTAGTTACTAGACTTATTGTTAAATCTGTTAAAACATTAAGAAGCATATGTATGTACCATAAATTCAATTATATTTGAATAATTATTTCAATTATAATTGATTTCCTTTGTACTATTATATTTTTTATTTTTAACCGACAAAATGTTCTGAGAAGAATTTCAATAGCTTCACTGGAAGGCTAAAAAAATTAAGACATAAAAAGGTTAAAACCTCATGATAGAGGAACAGTGCTAAAAATGCCTCTCGGTAATGAAACTCATTAGAAGCCACTATCTCTACTTTGATCTCACAAGTGCTTCTTAACCACATCCAGAGTCTCTCAACAGTTGAAAAGAACTATACTGTTAAGAATTCAAGTTGGGTGTGGTGGTGCACACCTGTAATCCCAGTACTTGAAAGGCTGAGACAGGAGGGTCACAGGTTTGAGGCCCACCTCAGTAACTTAGTGAGACCCTGTTTCAAAATAAAATAGGCCTGGGGGTGTAGCTTGGAGATAGAATGCCTGTGGGTTCAATCCTCAGTAACACACACACACACACACACACATACACACACACATACACACACACATACACACACACACCACCCCTTCCCCCCCAAAAAGAATTCAAATTTCTCTGAAGTGTCATGTTTATCCTAGATCCATACAGATTTTATATTCAATTCTATAATCACTCCACATTTATTTTTATAAAAAAAATTTTCAGCCGGGCGTGGTGGCGCATGCTTGTAATACCAGTACTTGGGAGGCTGACACAGGAGGATAGCAGGTTTGCGGCCAGCCTCAGCTACTTAGTGAGACCCTGTTTCAAAGTAAAGAATATAAAGAAAAAAATAGGGCTGGGGATGTAGCTCAGAGGTAGAATGCCCCTGGGTTCAAGCCCCAGTACCACCAAAAAAAAAAAAGGAAAAAAATTTTCAACAATATTAGGTTAAATTGAGGCTTTATGCTTACTATATTGGCAGACATTCTTAAGTAGTAATATATGTAAGAATCGTTCATGGTGCTTGGTAGAAATATGAACATGCAGGCACTATCCCTAGATGTTATGGTTCAGTGGGTATGCATTAACACAAAGGAAACCGCATTTTAAAAGAATCACCACATAATTCTTTTTTTTTTTTTTGGCGGTAACGGGAATTGAACCCAGGGGCATTCTACCTCTGGGTTACACCCCCCAGCCCTACTTTTTATTATTTATTTTGAAACAGGGTCTCACTAAGTTGCGGAGGGCCTCACTAAGTAGCTGAGGCTGGCCGTGAACCCAGATCCTCCAGTCTCAGCCTCCCAAGTACTGGGATTACAAGCGTGTGCCACCACACCTGGCTACCGCACAATTCTAATGGTGGTCCATGATAAAAATTGAAGGCATACCGTCTTGCGAGTAGCGATCTCCCTTAGAGGTCATAATCTTTTTTTTTTTTTTTGGCAGCACTGGAGAGTGAACCCAGGGGCACTCTACCACTGAGCTACATCCCCAGCCATAGTTTTTACTTTGAGACAGGGTTTCACTAAGTTGCCCAGACTATCCTTGAACTTTCCATCCTCCTGCCTCAGTCTCCTAAGTTGCTATCAAATAAGTCTATAGCCTTCTTTAATACATAATTCCCATTTTTCTGCTATGTGTGAAAACTTACAAACTCTTCAAATGGTAGTATCTGTAATCTACTCTTGACTTTCTTTTCTGATTCAAAATTACTTAGGAATATTATATTAGAGCTAAATTCAATATCGTCTTAATCACAAATCTCTTAGTAAGATCTACACACACACACACACACTAAATAATTTGGATTTCCTGATCAAGCCGATCTTCCATAACTTCCTATGCTGTTTTACTGTGTTGACACTATCCTAAAACTAATGAAAATTCTTTACATTTGTATAGCACTTTACATCTGATCATAGCCACTGCTATCATGACCCATTTAAATATTTATTTCTGGAATACAGGTTTGAGTTTCCGTCTGCTTTCTTGGCTCTAGTGTCGGTTTCACACGCATCCGCATGCCCAGTGAGAAGCAGAGTGCCTCCACCTACCTGCTCATCACCATGGGTGGCATGCCCAGGCTGCTCTGTGCCATCACTTTATTGATGCCTTTGAGGGCCACCATTTTGGCTTTCATGATAGGATCTGTAATTGCATCAAAATCTAAAGAAAAAGTACATTTTAAAGTTACCTATTTCATATTACTTGGTGAAGGTACATTAAATGGTATATACATATCACAAACATTACATAATTTATAGACTCTTACACCTTATAATTTAGTAATCATTACAGGTATTTGTACTTGATAAGGTAATTATAAGCTGGTAACAACCTTATCTTGAATTTAATCGAATCTCAGTAACCAATAATTGAAGCACACATTAACACCTTAGACCTGCAGTAATGAAAACAAGAAGTCTGTCAAGTCTAAGCAAGATCACAGCAATAATGTACAGCAATGCAAAGCCATTTCACCCAAACTTAACGCAATGATAATCGGAATGGTTTATTACTGTAATATCAAGAATGAGAATTTGCAGTTATTTCCAATACTAAAGAATTCCAATAAATTAGTTATCACTCTTTAAAAGAAAAATACATCAATTTCTTCAGATAAACCCTCAAGAGTATATAGAGGATGCTGAGAAAGTAAGGTTAGAGAAATCTCTCTCTGCATATAAATAGGGAAAATAGCAATTTGATTAAATTGGCAATATATATATAGGATAGAATGTTTATTCGTTTAGAAGAAATCATTCCTTAGACGTGCCTTTTGATTGTTAATCCTTATACTCAGAGGCACTGAAGCACTTGATTGCATGGCTTTTTGTTGCTACTGAAGTTAATAAACCAACAGAAATAAGTTAAAGAGGCTTGGGTGAAAAAAGATGGCCAAGAATTTGTTGTACACAAAAGGACAGCAAAAAGACTTATTTTTATCATAATTTCCTTAAATTTATTTCTCTATGACTGAAAATATATAGCAACAATGGTTGGCAGATAGAATCAAAGAGAAGACTCTAGTTTCTATTAGATGATACCATAAATAATGGAATTGAATGAGGTTTGTAACTCAAAAGTTTTGAATGTCTTGATTCACCTGGAAGGAATCTAAAGCTCCTGCTTTGGGTTTAAAGCTCCAGGAGGAACAGATAAATTCTCCATTAGTGCTCTACTCCAAGTATAATTTCAGTAATATCATCTTACAAGCATACTGCATGCCACCCCAATGCCCAGAGTAACATAACCGGAGACACGGGGATTCCTACCAATATTAGGGAAGAACGGTTCCGACCGCTGACGAATCATGGCTTGCATTTGTCTTTGCTGCTGCTGTTCTTGTCTCTCTTGATCCAGAAGATCCTGTAGAAGCAGAGGTTGCTCTTCTAGGAGGAGGGGCCTCTCTCTATTCTGCTGGGCTAATGTTTGAGGAATCATTAGCTGTTGGGGTCCAGACATGCCACTGGTACCAGACTGACTTGTGAGAGGCATAGTCTGATTTGCAGGTTTTGCTGTCCCCAAATTGTGGTTAACTGCTGACTGACCTGGAACGAATCCTGGATTTACCTGCACTCCCTGAGGAAAAGCATGGTTGACCCTGGAGACCACAGCCACATTAGCATTCACAGCACTATCCAGAACTGCGCCAGGTGGTGCCATTAAAGAGGGAGGCAAATTTGATACGCGACTGGAGGGAGAGGCAGGAAGAGTTGGTGGGGAAGACCCCAAAGGCCTCATATCAGAATTATCAGATTTTTCATTAGCGAGTAAACTTGAGAGAACAGGAGTTGATCCAGTTATGTCACAAGAGGTCACTACATCTTGAGCAGGTAGTGGAGTGGACCCTTGAATGAGACTTGGGTTGGAGCCGGCAGTCTCTCGATTAGTTCTTTTCTCCAGTAGGTCTGGATCAGAAGGTGGCAAAGAAGCCTTTCCCCCCTCATTTGTGTCTGTGTGAGCAGAAGCCTGTGGGCAGGGAGGGTCAACATCATCTTTACTTTCATCATTTTTCTCAATTTCACATTTGGTTTCCTCCTTAGAATTTGGAGATGGGGCTTCTGTTTTGATCTCATTGGTAATAGTGGATTTTTTCTGTGGCAAGTGGTTATCAGAAAGAACCTCCATTTTGTCATCTTGCTCCTTTTTTTTTGGTTCAGTAGATTCACATTGATTATCTAACTTATCATCAATTGGAACACTGAGGTCTAATTCCTCATTAAACATGCTTTTCTTATCTCCAAGGTCAAGTTCTGGATCTGTGTATGCAATGATATCAAATTCTCCTGACCTCAAGAGGTCATCCAGGTTGGGATCATTTGTTTCCAAATTATCTAAAGTATCCAATTCATCTCCCTTGCCATCTTCTGTGTCTAAATTTAAATTTTCAAGATCTTCATCATCCAAGTCTTTGACTTCAACCCCCTCGAGATCTTTAACATCCAGTTCTTTCACAGAAGGGTCATCAGAATCAAGCTTTTCTTCCAGACCATCAGAAGACTGGCTGGTAAGCTGTAAATCACCAGATGCTGTTTCAGCGGGCCCAGATGCTGACAAAGGAGCCTCGGAGAAGCCAGCACCTACGGAGTGGCTCTCAGGCCTCAGGACCACGGGAGACGGGTGGGCAGGATGGCCTTGCTCTTGCGGAGACGGTGGCACTGGTTCCAAATCTGGATGCACAGGGAGCTGATGAGGCAGACCCTGGGGAGGTTGTCTCATAGGGTCTGTGTGTCTAGGGCCTGGAAAGTCTGGCCGGGGAATAAAGTTCCCATGTCTTGGATGACAAGGAGCTTCCATAACATTGCTGGAGGCAGTGAAGGGCAGCCGTGGCCTTCCGTCGGGGGCTCTATGCCTCAGTTCAATGAACGCTTGGCCTAGGATGTTATGCTGCTGAACTGGCAGGCTCTGAGGTGGAAAGTGCTGATGAAATCCAACCGGGTTGTTCATTTGTGAGTTATTTAAAGGCCTAGGCATTTCTACAGATATTGATCTTCTTAGGTGTGGAGGAATTACAGATCCTTGTATTTGCTGAGGAGGCACAAGGAAGCGGTCCTGACTTGACATAGTACCGTGACTACCTCCTGGAAATCCAAATCTAAAAATAGAAAAGCAAATAGCTAAGGAGTATGCTGAATTTAGAATTACATTGAGAAAAGGAAACAAAATTTTAGATTAAACTGTAGGGAAAAAATTCTGCTGCCAAATAAAATGACTCAAAAATGTAACTATCACCATGAAAAGGTACTTAAAAGTATCCATATGCTTTTAAGTACTTTTTGCTAAACACCCTACAACTGTACAACTTATTTGTGCTCTAAAGGATCATGCTATTTAACAGATAACATGAGCCAAGGTACAACTGTGGAGCAGATGGAATCAACTGGTTAGAAATGAGAACAAAACTACTGGAGTTTTTGAGCATAAGTCCATTTTTTCTACATTTAGGGAGATGGGCAATTTGGGGGATGCTTGACTGAGATTGGACCAGAGAGATGATAGGCTTTAGTCCATGAGAATACAAAGGCACTGGGTAAACTAACTTGAGCCACTTGCTCCAAGGCAATGAGCGGGGCAAGAGGTCATCAAAACAGGGCAGGCATCATCCATAAAGATTAAGCACATGAAAACATTATAGGATTATTCTTAATACTTATATTATACCTCATTCTGGAAAGAATTACAGGCAACTTACAATGAAATATAAAATGGTAAAGGGCATAAATAATAACTAAAGTAGAAGAAATGGGAAAAATCGGAAGAATATAACAGAGATATAGGTAGTGTTAAATTACGTATCTTGTAAAAAGCATATCTTAAAGAACTCTCTCCTTAAGAGAAGTTTGGCTTTGACCTTTCAACTAAATATTTCAAAAAAGGATTCATCTCTGCTGACCCGATACTATCATGGAAAGTGATGAGATTTGTTTCCTTTAGGGAAACATCCTTTCAAGTTGGAGCTCTGCACAAATATTTGATAATTTAAATGAAAAAAGTAGAAATTAAGGGAGAGGTTAAGTCTCCTTACTCATCACAGCATAAGAGGCTTTGCCTGCATATATATAGCTATATTTTGAACAATGTGATTTGACTCGTATGATAAACTACATCATATGGCCCCAAGTAATACAGGCAATAGTAACAAAGGGAATGCTTTTAGAGTCTCTAGAGTTACTTGTTTGGTTTTTTGTGGTACTGGGGATTTAACCCAGAGGCATTCAACCTCTGAGCTATACCCTCAGCCCCTTTTTAAATTTTTTCTTATTTGAAACAGGGTCTCACTAGGTTACTGATAATCTTGTTAAGTTGCTGAGTCTCATCTTTAATCTGCGATACTCCTTACTCAGCCTCCCAAGTACTAGGATTACAGTTATACACCATCACATCCAGCCTTCAGAGTTTTCTGAGGGAGAAAAAGTCCATGACCTCTCTCATTAGTGGAAAATAACATTCATTGTATATCTCAGAGTGGAGAAAGACAGAGAACGCAGTAACTTCTAGATTAATGCTACCTTCATTTGTCTAGTTACTTCTTCTACCTGCAATTTACTTCTGGCAGGAAATTAAAAGCATTACCTAAATCCATGAGGTCTCATCCCCATACCAGGAACATCAGGAGGGTAGGGTGCACGCTGATCTTTGGGGAAAACAGCGTATCTAGGACCTAAAGGAGGGACCGCAGGTGACCGAATGTTCCCAGGATAGGGAGGTGGAGGCCGAGTGAAAGCCTGGTTGACGTTTTCCGGTGGCCAGTGTGGAGGGGGGACCGGGTGAGGCACTGCTGGTGCATCCTGAGGCCCCTTCTCCTGTCGGCTCGCAATCTTCTTCTGCTGCTGCTGGTGGAGAATGATTTCACGGAGCTTCTGCCGCTAAATGGGAAGAAACGAAAATATTGGGGTTTCTGATAACTGGTGGTTTTAAAATCTTAATGCTTTTGTTATGTGGAGAAAACATTACAAAATGTTTCAAAGTTTGATAAAACACTTATTACCTTTAACTACTTGATAAATTATAAAAATAAACTGGTAATTTGGTTCCTTTTCTTTGCCATACAACCATCATAAAACTGAAAGCTTTCATATTTAAGGACTCACTAACAAATTCATAAAGACTGAAATTACAGATTTAATCCAATTTAATTTGGGTTAATTTTACCAATTTTATTTTCTTTCTTTGTAGTTGACAAAGTCTACAAAACAAAAAGAAAATGTAATACCTGGGTAGAAATTACTATTTAATTGACTAGCTTCCACAAATAATACATGTAAGACATCTGAAAACATGCATCATGCTTACCTGTCTCAGCTTCTCTGTGTCTGCCTGAGACATGTTCACAGTGTTGTGTGTGTCGGTTCCTCCAGAGGTCGGCACAGGCCCAGGAGCCTGGGGGCCACTGGGGAACTGCTGGCCTTGGGAGCTCATGGGAGAGTGTGCAGATGTGCTGAAGCTCCCCTCTGACCCCGGCCGTGGCTGGTCCGCAACATCACGAGCAACTTGACTGGTTCCAAAAGAGTCAGACTGAGGCCTTGGAGTCCTTGGAGGCTGATCGTAGGGATCTCGAGCAGCAGATGGGGAAACACGGCTGAATGTATCTGAAAGGCCAGGTCCAGGTGGGCGAGGTGTTTGGGAACACGAGTCAGGTGGCCTTACCAAAGGGCCAGGCAAAGCTTGGGCTCGGTGTTGTGCTGCTTGCAGGTAAGGATCCTGATTTGGCATGAGGGCTAGTCTTGCACCTGAGGACCTGGTGAAGCCCTCTGAAGTCCTTGGCCTTGGTGCTGCTGGTGGATGAGAGTAGGGAATTCCAGGTCTTGGGGTTCCAGGAGGATGAGCGTATGGGTCAGAGTGCCTCTGACTGGTTGCAGGTGTAACAAACATGTCTGTCTGTGTAGACGGCCTGGGGGTTGGTGGCTGCTGACTATATGGATCAATAGTGGTAGGCCGGGGAGTTCCAGGAGGTTGAGAATAAGGGTCTGCACTGGACCGAGCTGTTCCTGAGGGTTGGGAATAAGAATCTACAACAGGCCGTGGAGTTCCTGGGGGTTGGGAATATGGATCCTGAGATGCTGACCTTGACATGGTTCCAGGCTGAGAAAAAGCCCTTGAAGAATGGGCAAAAGATTCATTCATTGCTGGATGTGGAGTTAGGGGAGGCTGGCTATATAGATCATTTGACTGACTATGAGAAAAGTTATCTACGGGTCTGGGTGTCAAGGCAGGCCTGTCGTAAGGGTCAACAGACAATTGCCTTGATGCCTGCGCTCCTGATCCATAAGGATCCTGCGAGGAGGGAGGAGGGTGCAGTGGAGTCTTAAAAGGGCCAGGACTGCTATCAACTGGTGCAGCTGTCAACAAAGGGCGTGCATACGGGTCAGGTAACCGTGGTCTTTGAAATGCATCTGCCCTAGGGGATGGTTTAGTGAAGTGGTCATTGGTTCCACCTGCTAAAGGACCTTTTGCAGTTTGTTCGGAAACTACAGGAGACCGGGGAAGGCTCAGAGGTTTGGGAAACTGATCTGTCATTATAGGCCTGGGTGTGTCTGGAGGCTTTGCATAGGGGTCACTACTCACTGAAGAGGAAGAACATAAGTCTCTGGCTGGGGATGGCCTGTTGGCTGTGGTCTCACTCATCTGAACGGGCCTAGGTACTGATGGTAAAGGCACACAGTTTTCCACTGGTGGAATGGAATTTCTTCTGGGAAAATTATGGCCCCCAGGAGGCGGTCTTGGGGTACCAACCATTTTTGCATAAGGATCCATTGGAGATGGTGGTCGAGAGTTAGAAGATCCAGGCGAAAACATTTGCGGAGAAGGTGGCTGAGAAGGCTGAGACTGCGAGAGAGACTCCTGAAGAGGTACACGGGATGGAGCTGGAGGAGGGGGTGGAGCTTGTGGCTTGACAAATACATCATCTGAGGGTGTGGAAGCAGGGGTACTGGGGAGCTGTTTTGAGAACAGGTCTTTATGGAATGTCTGTGCAGGAGACACATTTCCATTGCCGGGCTGAGGTGTCAAGGGACTCTGTACCCCGCTACTTGGAGTGTCTGAACCAGATGGCACCAGAAGGTGCTGGGCACCAAGCTGCTGCTGCTGCTGCTGCTGCTGCTGCTGCTGCTGCTGCTGTTGTTGCTGTTGCTGCTGTTCATTCTTCACCTGTTCCAGTTTCTGTGTGGCTTCAATCTTAGCTTGTTGCTTACTTTTCTGACGCATTTGCTATTAAAAAAGAAAGAAAAAGCAATCATATGGTTAAGGAAGAAAACAACTATCATGGGGGAAAAGGAATAGAAAATTAATTTGTTGATGTCAGTAGCTACCAGATTGCTTCCATAGTAAATTATGAATTCCCAAAGAAGCTCATTATTCATCACAGTATATATGCCCCATTTTTGCCTACAGCAGTATACTGTTTCTAATATTTCAATAAACTCCTCAAACCAATTTAAATATAGGGAAACAAGTTTATTTAAAAATCATATTTTCCTATTATATTAAGAACTACATTCTGAAATAATGACATAAATAACTCTTCTCAGAATGCAAAAACTCAACTTAAAAAAGGCAATCATCCAAAATCCCATGCAGACCTGTCTGAATTTCCATTCCTGCTCGTGTTCAGATTCCCGTTGTTTCAAGGGGTCTTTAAACAGATCAGAATCGAGGCGCGAGCTGGGGTCAATGCTGTCCTGCTGCTGCTGCCTTTTCATGGAGTCATTTGACATCTGGACTTTATTAATACGGAGTGCAGCTCTGTTGTCTCTGGCTTTTTGCTTTGACAATAAAGAGAAAAGAATTATTTCCCAGTATATGTTAATATACTTTAAGGAATGAAAATAAAACTATGGTGACCTTATAATACCAAAGCAAGAAAAAGTCAAGTTAAGTAGTTGGAATATTACCTTTAGAAACTCACAGCCTCTCCCAAGGACTGGGGCACTAACCTGCCTTCTCTCTGTAGAGCACATGTCCTACCAGTTGACAAGTTTCTACCTATGAGTCTGAGCAGCCTAGGAGAACCCAGGTGTAATCTAATATTTTTATTCTAATTCTTTCTCTCTCTCTCTTTTTTGCTTAGTACTGGGGATTAAAACCAGGGGCATTCTATCTCCGAGTTACACCCCCAACCCCCACCCCCAAATTTTTTTGCAACAGGGTTTTGCTAAGTTGCTGAGGTTGGCTTTGAACCTGTGATCCTCCTGTCTCAGCCTCACAAGTACTAGGATTACAGGCGTATGCCAAAGGCCTGGCTTATTTTAAAAGTTCTCTTTTAACACATTCTTCGAAAATGGAAGAATTAACACGTCCATCAATTTAGAGAAAAGGAAAATATCAAATCAATCCTCAAAATCTGGACATGTGAAACTTATCATTAGATCACTATCACTGAGAAACTTTAAAAATATCCTGTCATAGCCAGGCGTGGTGGCACATGCTTGTAATCCCAGTACTTGGGAGGCGGAGACCGGAGGATCTGGGTTCACGGCCAGTCTCAGCTACTTAGTGAGGCCCTCCGCAACTTCGTGAGACCCGGTTTCCAAATAAAGGATAAAAAATAGGGATGGGGGTGTGACTCTGAGGTAGAACACCCCTGGGTTCCATCCCTGGCACCGGAAAAAAAAATCCTGTCATTACCTTACTAGATTCAAGGTTAAACAAAACACAGCATATCGTCTCTCTCTCTCTCTCTCTAATGCTCTATCCAAAGTAATCATAACTGAAAATATGTTCATTGGAGATCAAGTGGAAAATAAGTGTATATTTTTAAAAATAGTAATATAGATTTAGTTTGATTTAAAATGAAAGCAAGGATTTGATTCCAGCAGACAATCTTAATTGGCTCTTTGAGAGAAACTAACTCACCATCTCAACAGTGAATCTCACAAAATTCCCTAATAATTTCTGCCTAAAACCATGATTCAAAAGTTCCTTAAAGATGTCTAATATATGCTGGGTATGGTGGTACATGCCTGTAATCCCAGTACTTGGGAGGCTGACAAAAGAGGATTGGAGGTTCAAGGCCAGCTTCAGCAACTTAGACCCTGTTCCCAAATAAAAAATAAAGACCTGGAGGTGTCACTTGGAGGCAGAATGCCCCTGGGTTCAGTCCCCAGTACCATAAAAAAAAGTCTAGATGTGTTTCTTTTAAGGTGTTTAAAGAGTCTTTAATAAACCTAATAACAAAAAAGAGCTTACTGCAGAAGAAACTGAGGTACACTAACCTCGTCTCTAACTTTAGTACTCTTTGCTGAAGAGATAAAATGATTTTTAAAGTGAAATAAGCTAAATACATCCCTAAAATAGGGGTTTTCAATCCTGGTCTGTTAACTAGCTTATAAAAATGTCACCCTCTGTAATTAGATATAATGAGTTAAGATATCACTATAAAAATAGGGCTGCCTGCTAGTTTATAAGTATTAACAAGCATTTTCTGCAATGGAAAATCTTTTTATTAACCTAACACAATGAAAACAAAGTTCCAATATTGTGTTTAAAGACAATATATAGTTGTTTAAAATACCACGTATGGTGCTCTTTCCTGAGAGCTTGCTTTTCTCCACAACTTAGCAATCTGCTTCACTCTAGTAGTCCAGTCTGCAACAAAAGAACAAAGTACATGTGTTTTCAGAGGCATGTTACTCGTGTATTACATCAGAAACACTGATGAACGGCTGGCAGCTAGTGTTATCCAGACCGTATCAACCTGATATAGTACAGGCTGAACATCCCAAGTTGCTCCAGCTGCCAATACCTATGGGCACGAACATGACTCCCACAAGTGGGAGTCTCCCACAAGTGGGAGTCTCCCACAAGTGGGAGTCTCCCACAAGTGGGAGTCTCCCACAAGTGGGAGTCTCCCACAAGTGGGAGTCTCCCACAAGTGGGACTCTCCCACAAGTGGGACTCTCCCACAAGTGGGACTCTCCCACAAGTGGGAGTCTCCCACAAGTGGGACTCTCCCACAAGTGGGAGTCTCCATACCTCGCTTCATGTGACAGATTGCAGTTAAAACGCAAGAACACTCAAAGTGTTGTATAAAACCATCTTCGGAGCAGGGTGTGGTGGCGCACGCCTGCAATCCCAGTACTTGGGAGGCTGAGACAGGAGGATCGCAGGTTCGAGGACAGCCTCAGCAAGTAGTGAGACTCTCATCTACCTAGCAAGACCCTGTTTCCAAATAAGAAATAAAATCAGGCTGGGGGTGTAGCTCGAAGGTAGAATGCCTCTGGGTTCAATTCCCAGTACCACAAAACAAAATAAAACAAAACAAACAAAAAAACCTTCAGGCTATGTGTATAAGGTGTAGATGAAACATAAAAGAATTTCATATTTAGACATGAGTCCCACCCCAAAGATATCCTCAAGACATTATTATGTATATGCAAATATTCCAAAGTCCAAAACACTTCTAGTCCCTAATGTTTCAGTTAAGGGATCCTCAACTTGTAGTACTATGTTAAGTTCTTTAGTATCAAATTCCTGGCACATAGTAGCCCAAACAAATGTTTTCTTTTTTTTTTTATTGCGGTACCAGGGATTGAACCCAGGGGCGTTCTACCTCCACGCTACGCCCCCGGCCCTATTTTTTATACTTTATTTTGAAACTGGGTCTCACGAAGTTGCGGAGGGCCTCACTAGGTAGAGAGACAGAGAGAGAGAGACAGGGAGGGAGGGAGGGAGAGAGAGAGAGAGAGAAAGAGAGAGGGGGCTGAGGTTGGCCACGAACCTGGATCCTCCGGTCTCTGCCTCCCAAAGTACTGGGATTACAAGCATGCGCCACCACGGCCGGCCCAAACAGATATTTTCTGAATAAAATGTTGTCTTACTAATAATCTGCCTTGTAAAACTGGGGAGTTTTTAAATTTAAGGGGATAAGTAGCCAAAATAAAATTAAGCCAAGTATAATAAGTTCCCTGAACTACATATATGACCAGAATCAAAGTAAAAGATTTCTAAATGATCTTCACTAGACAGGCGTGGTGGTGCACGATTGTAATTCCAGTACTTGGGAGGCTGAGACCGGAGGATGGCAGGTTCACGGCCAGACTCAGCTACTTAGTGAAGCCCTCCGCAACTTAGTGAGACCCTGTTTCAAAATAAATAATAAAATATAGGGCTGGGGGTGTAGCTCGGAGGTAGAATGCCCCTGGGTTCAATCCCCTGTACCAAAAAAAAATGATCTGCACTAATAGAAGTGTATCATTTTGACTCAAAAGAAGTAATCATAATAACTATACTTGTGTACACAACACATGGAAAAGTAATGATTTTAAAGCCATTTGTATAAAATTTAGTGTTGCAATGGAATTATAAAATCAAGTTCAGATAAGATCAACAGTTGATAAATGTTGATACAGAAATGGTTTTCTCCGTATTAAGGGTCTAGATATAGCTATATAGCTCAGCGTAGAGTGCCTGCCTGGTATGTACAAGATGCTGGGTTCCAGCCCCACCACTGGGGGTGGGGGTGGGTAGGGGTTAATTTATTCCCTATTAAGTTTAAAAAATCCAATGAAAATGAAAATCGATTAACGTACCAATAGCCTTAACATAGTATTTCATGAGGTTCTTCAATCACAAAGTAAAATTTTCCAAAAAGTTACTTAAAAAAACCCTATAGCTCTTCTGTAAATTCATGCTTATACAAATTGATTTAGTATAACCATATTTGCTCATCTATAAGCAACAAATATAAGTATGGTTTTAAAATGTAGTTGATATTGCTCTAACAGGCATCCTGCATTAAACCACTGATTTCTATTGTTAAATAATAAATCATCTGATTTATTTCCAAACATAATGAATAATGTTCCACAGGGAGACCAAACCAAAAGGCACCAAAAAAACAGGGGTCATCCAAGCCGGGTGTGGTGGTGCACGCTTGTAATCCCAGGACTTGGGAGGCTGAGACCAGAGGATCCAGGCTCATGGCCAGCCTCAGCTACTTAGTGAGGCCCTCCACAACTTAGCGAGACCCTGTTTCAAAATAAAGAATAAAAAAAAAAAAATAGGGTCGGGGATGTAGCCCGGATTAAAGAAAAAAAGGGTCATCCATATAAAAAGCTACTTCTAGGCACACCCCTGGAACTTCAAAGAACATATGTGTTGAAAATGGCTGGGAAGCTACAGTAAGACAAAATTTTAATATATATATATATTTTTTTTTTTTTTGGCGGTGCCAGAGATTGAACCCAGGGGCATTCTACCTCCAGGCTACACCCCCAGTCCTATTTTTTATTCTTTATTTGGAAACAGGGTCTTGGTAAGTTGCGGAGGGCATCACTAAGTAGCTGAGGCTGGCCACAAACCTGGATCCTCCGATCTCAGCCTCCCAAGTACTAGGATTACAAGTGTGTGCCACCATGCCCAGCTTTAATACATTTTTTAATCCTGGTTTGTCTGACAATATGAACTCAAAATAACAAAATAGCATTGCTCACATATATCCAACAACTGACAATTCGTTAATCTAAAAATTCTGTCCTCTGGTTAACCAGTTTCCAAAACAGTGCAATTATATTCTGTACTTTTTCAAACAGTTGGCAGGGAGACCTGAATGTTAGGGAAGATAAGGAGGGAAGAGGGGAAGATGACAGACACTGAGTGAGTTCCAATACAAACTACTGAGAACAGACTCTGAGCCTAATTTTTGTGTGTGGTTCTGAGGATTGAACCCAGAGGCATTCTACCTCTAAGCTATACCCCCAGCCCTTTTTATTTTTAGTTTTGAAACAGGGTCTCACTAGGTTACTGAGAGTTTCGCTAAGTTGCTAAAGGCTGGCCTCAAACCTGCAATCCGCCTGTCTCAGCCTTCCAAGTACTGGGATTACAGGTATGCGTGACCATGCCCAGCTTGAGCCTAACTTAACAGTATTGATATGTGATAGTTTCTGTTTTGGGAATTTTTGTTGTTATTTGGAATTGTACAACATGGACTTCTGCATATGTATAAGCATTGCTAAGAGCTGGAAGATTGATAATTTCATTAATTAGAACAAAGTTTTGGGGAATATGCAAACGAATGCAGTGTCTAGGACTAAAGAAATGTAAAATGCTTTTAGATATCTAGAGAATCTCTCCATATAGTGGATAATTATACTGATGAAAATTAGTGAAGATACAAGGACTTTCCATCTGCAGTCTTAAAAAAAAGTCATTACATCTGAGAATATGTTGGGAAAATAAATTAATGGTGATAATACATCCATGACTTACCAGGGAATTCTTCCTTTAAATTGGGGAAGTTAATATTTGTGTAGAGGACTGGTGCCACTGTAGCCATTTCCCCCAGAGCCTCCTCTTTTTCCCACTTCAGAGTGCTCCTCTGGGCATTTGACATTGTATCATTCTCTCCTTCCACAGTGGGAGCAGACGGTGTCCAAGAGTTGTTAGGATCACTTGCTATTGGATTAAATGCTGGGTTTTTATCCCTGGAAAAAAATAAACACCTTCACTTCATAAACAAAAATAATTATCTAATACTATGCGCAAGTACCACTTTCAATTAAGATTTTCACACAATAGCTAAAAGTAACATACTGGATAGTTAGAAAAAAATCACAATAAATGTGACATACACCAGTATCATACACAATAACTTAAAAGACTAATTAAAATAGAACAAAAATTAGTATAATTTAAGCTTCCATAGCAACTAACACTTTTAAATACCTGACATCAGTGTAAGAGGATTGTGCGATAGCAGAGAACGTTCCTAATGCACTTCCAGGAGGCAAAGAACTATGTGGGAGATGAGGACCGGGTCCAACAAGGCCATTCATGAGGGGCATCCGTGAAAAAACATCTTCAAGGAGAAAAAACAACTCAGTTGGCATATTATTCATAAATAACAGGTAGCTAAAATACTTCTATATAAAAATCTTTCAATGCTATTGGAAAGTAAGTAAATAGTATTTATATAGTATAATATTACTATACTATATAGGATGACTGGGTTAAAATATTTTGAGATATGGTTCCTATAATTGTGTTTACTATGTTATGGTGTACTGGAAAAGTTGTGGAGTACGACAGCCCTGAATCTTAATTCTACTACTTGTTAGAAGCAGAATTGATTTCTATTTGTATATTACAAGTACTATTATACGGGCTGATTGAGATGATAGAGATACAACCTTCAATATAGCATCTGGCATGCAGTAGCTAGTCAATACTTATTAAATTTACAAAAACAATGAATCACAGTTTTGCATTATCTTTTCTTGTACTTCGGCCCTTCCAGCTTATTACAAACTTTGAATTCCTGTTTTCTTTCTAAATACACACTGGGTAAATCATAAGACCACCTTGGGTTTCTCTACAACCCTCCACAAGTATGTAACTCCAATGTTTATTGTGACAGTTTAGTCGGAAATAAGCTGTTATTGGAATTTTCCAGTAAACAAAAACAAAACAAAAAAACCTTTCCATGTACTTTCAAAGAAGCCTCCCAAATAAACATGATTTGTAGCCGGGCCTGGTGGCACACATTTGCAATCCCAGTACTTGGGAGGCTGAGACTGGAGGATCCGGGTCTGTGGCCAGCCTCAGCTACTTAGTGAGGCCCTCTGCAACTTAGTGAGGCCCTCCGCAACTTAGTGAGACCCTATTTCAAAAATAAAGAATTAGCCGGGCGTGGTGGCTCATGCGTGTAATCCCAGTACTTGGGAGGCTGAGACAGGAGGATCCGGGTTCGCGGCCAGCCCCAGCTACTTACTGAGGCCACCCGCAACTTCGTGAGACCCGGTTTCAAAATAAAGTATAAAAAATAGGGCCGGGGGTGTAGCTCAGAGGTAGAATGCCCCTGGGTTCAATCCCCGGTACCGCAAATAAATAAATAAATAAATAAATAAATAAAATAAAATAAAATAAAAGAATTAAAAAATAGGGCCGGGGGTGTAGCTTGGAGGTATAATGGCCCTGGGTTCAATCCCCAGTACCGCAAAAAAAAAAAAAACCATGATTTGTGGAGACACTCTCATATGTGGCCTTTGTGATCGTTGTAACTCAGGTAAGTGCTAATACAGGAGCCTGACATCACCAGGAAGGATATCAGTGGTAATACAGGTGTAGAAGCGGCTATCCGGGGATCATGGTAGAGGCTCCTACCTGGTCACTTTGCCATGCCATTAGATGAAAAGGAAAACGAGAGGCTATGTCTCATACACATAGCATTTACACATCGTGCTCTTTCATGTAAACCAGACCATCTGAATGTTACACCACTAGCATGCATGTGGCTCCAGTGCATATCTCAAGAAACAAGCTGACTACAGACATGTTCTCAAGACTATTTCAGGGACCTTCAGGATGTCTTCAGGGACCTTTATCCTACTAAATGTCAGAAGTGGGCCCCCTTGCCAGGCATGGTGGTGCACGCTTGTAATCCCAGTATTTGGGAGGCAGAGACTGGAGGATCCGGGTTCGCAGCCAGCCTCAGCTACTTAGTGAGGCCCTCCGCAACTAAAATAAAGTATAAAAAAAAATAGGGACGGGGTGTAGCTCGGAGGTAAAACGCGCCCTGGGTTTAATCCCGGTACCACACACCAAAAAAAAGAAAGAAAAAAAGAAGTGGGCCCCCTGGATCAGGACTTCACAATGACTCATGTCTTATGACATATATTTCCTAGAAGGAAAAAACAGCAAGATTTCTGCTTCTTATTCAAAACAATGCTATATCTATGTCCAACTTTAACAAGAAGTGGGTTCCATTAAGGAATCTGAGGTTTTAATGAAAAATACCAAATGCCTTTCATGTAATTATTATAAACAAAAGTTTCCTTATTGGTAATGAGAACATGACTGTCCTGCAGCAACTATCAGCACTAACTATTTTAATCACATTATTATTTTTTTTATTTTTCGGTACTGGGGATTGAACCCAGGGGCATTCTACCTCCGGGCTACACCCCCAGCCCTATTTTTTATTCTTTATTTTGAAACAGGGCCTCACTAAGTAGCTGAGGCTGACCGTGAACCTGTGATCCTCCTGTCTCAGCCTCCCAAGTACTGGGAATACAAGTGCGCGCCACCACGTCTGGCTTGTAATCACATTATTATTGAAACTTTTCCTAATGACAAAAGCTACTATTTCAAGCACTTTATTATGTGCCAAGCAGTTCTTTTTTTTTTCTTTGTACTGGTGTTTGAACCCAGGGGTGTTCTACCTCTGAGCTTCACTACCAGCCCCATTTTATTTTAGTTTAGTTTAGTTTGAAACAGGGTCTCACTAATTTGCTGAGGGCCTTGTTAAATTGCTGAGACTGTCCTCAAATCGGCAATCTTCCTGTCTCAGACTCCCAAGTACTGGGATTACAAGTGTGAGACACCATGCCTGGCTTCCAAGCACTGTTCTAAAAGCTTTACATATAAATGAGCATCCTCACAGCAGCACAATAAAATAGCTTATTATGTGTACTGCCGGGCGCGGTGGCACACGCCTGCAATCCCAGTACTTGGGAGGCTGAGACAGGAGGATCACAGGTTCAAGGACAGCCTTAGCAAGTAGTGAGACTCATCAACCTAGGGAGCCCCTGTTTAAAGATAAAAATAAAAATAAGAATAGGGCTGGAGGTGTAGCTCGCAGGTAGAATGCCCCTGAATTCCATCCCCAGTAAAACACACACACATACACACACACTCACACCTGTAGCCCCATTTAAGAAAAAAGACCCAGAGATGTGCTCAAGGGCACAGGCATAAAAAGCAAAGTATCTTTCCTTCATTATCAATTTAATTAAGAAGTGGTCTTTTTTTTCTCTTTAAGTCTATCATATCCCACCAATTTAATCATATTAGTGTCACAAAGCCTTAGAGACGGCTTTTGCTAATAACACTGACTCCTTACTTGGGCCTACATATGTCCAATGGATAGCTAAAAGCAGAATAAAAACTGGGCATTTCTCCTGCAAACACATTGGATTCCATGAACAACAGATCTGACCAATAAACACCTTGTGATAAGTCCAATTTAACCCCAGGCAGTAGCAACTTTCTTATTGTGGACAAGGCCTAGCTGACCAATCCCAAAGTAATGATGAGCCAGAACAGTTTGACCAAGACTGCTTACTGTACATCTGTTTGGCTCCCCTTCCACAGATAACCCGGGGGGATTAGTTGCAGGATTATAGCCCCAATTAATTCCAGCTGCCTGTAAATCATGACAGGGTTTATGTTCCATTGCTACCAAACTAAAAGCAATCTAAAACTAAATTCATTATACCTTCTAACACATACATTAAGTCTTCCTTTATTTCATGTTTCCAGTTTATGGCATGATTATCCACCTGGCTGGCTTGGCTTATATAGAATTTAATTCATTTTATTTCCCCCCCTTCTGCTCCCATCTATATCCACTAAGTTACATAATCCTGCTTTTTCTAACTTCATTGTGATTCTAACTTTCCTTCTGATTAACAAAGCAGTATCTTTACATGGAACCCATACTGTAACTTAGTCCCAGCCATAATAACTCATTACTACAATTCCCTTTGTCCCAAATTCATTTCTTTTTTTTTCTTTTTCTTTTTTTTTGCGCGGTACCGGGGGTTGAACCCAGGGGCGTTCTTCCTCCGCGCTACACCCCCGGCCCTATTTTTTTATACTTTATTTTGAAACCGGGTCTCACGAAGTTGCGGAGAGCCTCACTAAGTAGAGAGAGAGAAAGAGCTGAGGCTAGCCGCAAACCTGGATCCTCGGGTCTCCGCCTCCCAAAGTACTGGGATTACAAGCGTGCGCCACTATGCCCGGCCCAAATTCATTTCTAATATTGACATCAGAGCTACCTTGGCAAAAGCTGTAACTGACCAGGTCATTTCACTGGCTCCTGGAGGAAAAGGCCAATCGCCAGCTCTGTGGACTTTTCATAGCCACCTATGATCTAGAGCCAGTGTGCATTTCCACACTGCCTTTGAACATTGCCCACGCACTGCTTGCTCCTTCGTTCTAGGATATTAAAAGCGGCCATTCTCAAATACCCAAGTGCCACCCTATATATAACTTGATCGTGCTTTACTCTCGAGTTAGAACTATCATTTTTTCCAAACATAAACATTGAAATCTTAGTGATTCCTAAGGCTCTACTTGAATTCTACTCTACTGTGAGTTGGGGGTATACCTTAAAGTCTATAATACTAGGATAATAAACTCATGGGGGCAGCCAGCCTCATTACTCATCTTGCATTGCATATTAGCATATGGCCAAAAAAAGTGTCACATCTTCAAAACCATTTAAAAAATGAGACTGCAGTGATTTTCATGACTACGAGCTTCATAAAGGAACATATCTTTAACTGATTTGATCTCTAAAATACATACTTTCAGTTATAGAAAACAAAGATGAATCATTTTCATATGCTGACAAGAGAAATATTGAGAGTTCTTAATCATTATAAAAGCATATGGGAACAATGAAGGCAAGCTAAGGTTATGGTATTTTACTCAACTGTAAGTCACATGTTTAGTCTTAAGCAAACATCAAGATGGGTTTATATTTAGTGGCTAAACTGGTAGTAAATCAAGTATTTCAATTATGCACATTATGGAATTTTTCATGTATGCACTCTGAATGTACATATTGAATATATATTTTGTGACAGAGTATACAGTGCTGAGCAAGACATGGGACCCCAGTCTTTAAAGTGCTCACACCCTACAGGGAGGACTTTATTCACCCACATAGGTATTTCTATTTGTGCTACACACTACAAATGAAAGAGCAAGGGAGCAGATGTGGCAATGTGACTTGGTGACAGAGGAAACCAGTGCTAGTGAAACCAGACCACTGAGCTGAAGGCAGCCAGCAACTCTGGGGCACAGGCCTCCAAACAGAGGCGTCACTATGTGGAGAATGGTCAGAGTGAAAGACAGCTGGGTTGGACCTGGGTAAGGAGAGAGGGCAGGTACCATGATCACCCCCCACACACACCACCACACACACACACTGCCAGTAACTGAACAATCCACAGCCTTGCAGAGAATCTCATGGAGGCAGGTGTGTGGCTGAAATTAGTATTTCTCCATTACCACAACAAAAGTGGGTTTTCTTCTATCAGTTTGCATACGAGGCTACTGAGAAGCCGAGCAGAACTCGACCATATGTGCATGTGCACACATACACACATGCACATCTGTAATACAGAACCATCCACGTAAAAGCCATAGCCTACCCTGACTATGCATTGGCAAGAGCTGCGGTGGAGGGGGCGCCTGCGGCAGTGGAGCCGGCTGAGTGGTCACAGGGCTAAGTACAGCAGTAAACAGGTCTTCCACATCCTTTCCTCCCAGCTCTGAGAGAGAAAATAGTAACAGTTACACTGTGAAGGCCACACTATGGAGAACGCCATTTTTATAAACTAAAAGTTCAGAACACAAATACCTGGAATTTTATATAACTTTCCAAGAATTGCTCCTAGGGTAAAAAGAAACAGGAATATTAACAACTACTAATTCGACATAGTGATACAAAATAGCATTTAATTAATATAGAAATTATAAAAACAGAAGTCAATTCATAAGCATGCAGAAATCTTTGAAAATCATATTTACTCATGTCTTTTAGAAAGCCTAGATGTAGGGCAAATGTTTTACCATCTGTGACCATTTTTTCTAGCTCAGGACTGAGGATCCCATCTAGCTGCTCTTCACTTAACGGTCGTGAACTCTGACTGACACTCGGCTGAGGCAAAGAGGAAGGATCATCAGCAATGGGACCAATATCTAAAAGAGCAAATAAATAATGAAAAGGTGAATTCAAAATACGCACACAAAATGTATACCACCATCTATGTGCGTTAGTATACAACAGTATGACTAAAATAGATGAAGTCTAGAGTTCGCAACCAATCAGTATTCTTGTATCCATTTGGATAGTCCATTAAGTAAAAATTAGGTCTAATTTTTAACATGCCACCTAAAGTTATCTTTTGTTTTTTCAGTGCTGGGGATGGAACCCAGGGCCTCACGCATGCTAGGCAAGTACTCTACCACTGAGCTATACCCCCAGCCTTCAAGTTATCTTTTAGTCAAAATAAATACATGTCCTGGGGAACAAAAGAACATATCTGATTGTAACAGCAATTTCTACATAAGCTAAACCCCACATTAAGTTAGGAATGTATAAGAAGTCATTATACAAATAGCTGCTTTAACTTGAAATAGGGGCATCATATGTATTGTTCAATTATCATAAGCAATATGTGAAATAGGAAGGAGAAGCTTTGTATAAATAAAAGTTCAAAATATTATCCTTTATAAATAATTTCAATTATAAAACAATTTATAAAATATTCTGCAGTCATATTCTGAAAATATAAATTGCTTGTAACACTGTAACATCCTTTATCTATATTGGTTATTTTCAGCAACAGTCACACATAAATGAGGTCTAGCATCTATTTTTTCATGCTTTCTCAATATTATTGCTGTTAAAAAGTAAAAATTTAGTCTGCTCTTATTTGATCTTATATTAGCAACTAACGTTTGGGTAATATTAAGAATTACATATCAATAAGAATGAAACCATTCATTAACAAGAATGGCTAAGAAAGTCATCCAAAGTACAGGAAGGCTATACTATGCATTAGCTGTACACAAAAAGAGAAAAGCAAAGTGTGGATTAGTGACAAATTAGCAGGACTAACAAATATGCATGCACCTATAGGCTGTTCAGCTGAAATCGCTATAAAAGAGAGGACTACTTCTAGTCAGCAGTCATCCATTGCTCAGATTCTTACCAAACGGAAAAGGTGAGCTCTCAACCTGGAAAGTGCATAAATCAAGACCTACAAGACCCAAACCAAATAAAATGGATGGTTACCACAGGAGCAAGAAGTGAGGGAAATGCAAACAAAAGAAGAGGTGAGAGAGAGCAAGGCTTTAAGGCAACATGCCTTAAATCTGATGCAATTAGAAAGGCAACAGAATTTAATTTGCTATGTCTCATCCTACACCAGGAAAGCAGAGGTAGATCAAATAAAATGCTGAGTTCTTTGACAAAGCCAAAAATCAAAAACCAAACCACGGCAGTTACTGGAAACAGACTAGACTGAACTTGCTCCCCACACACACGCCTCTCGCATCACAACAGAGTGCAGATGAACAGTGACCATGCATACCTGAATGATCAACTGATTTTGCTAGGTCATCTGAGATGATCCCAAGAATGTCATCATCTGTGTTTAAGACTTCAGAAATATCAGCCAACGGGTCATCAGCGGTACCTGGATACAGTAAGGATATTTTTAAAATTTCAGTATTTTCCTAGACATTAAATTCTAAAATGCCCTCGCTTATCCAATCATTTACTAAATACCTAGAGTACAGCAGATGCTGAGGCAAGTGCTAGAATGATAAAAGCTTAAGAACACTACTTCTAAAGGAGCTCTTCATAGCAAAGACCCTCATATGTTTCTAATAACAAAAACATATTAAAAATTCAGACTATTTTTGCCTTTGACTAATATATATTGACAAAATCAAATTTTAAAATAAAGACTGGCAGGAAATAAAAAGTGCAATAGAATGCTGTAAGAAAGTAAAAAAAAAAAAGGTTATGCAAGTGTACCAGTAAAAATGACTCTAGAAAACAAAATACAGAAGTTAGTGAAATATGAAAGACACGTCCATTAAACTGCAGCGCCCTACAAAGCACAAGCCAGGTGACATACTACTTCTGGCTTTGTTTGTTATACTTGACTACTCAATCCACTTATTAAAAACCTGTCTCAGTACCAACGGAACTATGTCACTTTCTCATGAGGATTTGGACAGTAAGGGGATAAATCACTGTAATGAAAATGAGGAACAAAATAAAATATGAGGATGCTGCACCTGATAAAGCAGTCAGGAAAGAGCTTTTAAAGAGACAGCTGAGCAAGGATCTAAATGAAATGAAGGAGCACTGTGCACAGAGATGGATAGAGCACTCCTGGCAAGGGAAAACAGCTGTAAAGGCCCAGGGCAGAGAGGGTCTGCTGGCCCAGGAGGCCAAGCGTGGGCCAAGTAACCACGGCGAAGAGTGGGAGGAAGCAGGAACAGAGGTAGTGCATGATGATACAGTTCTGTAAAGCACGATGTTGACAGGGCTTTATTCTAAAGTGGAAGGGTAGGGGAAGTTGCTGGAAGAGGAGCTGATGACTTCGATATGCAGAACAGATCAGGGTGGCGGAGGGAGGGAGGGAGGGCAAGACGAGAAGGCTGCAGACCCATGGTCTAAGGGAGAGGTAAAGGGAGTTTGCACTGTAGTGGTAGGAAAGCTGAAGTCAGAAGTGCTTGGCTTTGGAATATATTTTGAAGGCAGTGCAAACCTTGCATGGATAAGATGTCAAATTTGAGAGAATGAAAAATCAAGAAGGATTCTAAGGGGTTTTGCCCCAATCAAAAAGGAAAATATTAGAACTCTTTTCTTGTGTATGGTACTAGGCATTGAATCTAGGTGCTTTCTACCTCTGAGCTACACCCCCTGAAACCCCTTTTCTATTTTTATTTTGAAATAGGGTCTAAGTTATCATATCCTTGCCTCAAACCTGCAATCCTCTTGTCTCAAGCCTCCCAAGTACTGGGATTACAGGCGTGCGCCACAGGCTAGTAGGAAAATATCACAACTCTTATTGAGGCTAATTTTAATAATTACATATTAGTCATTCAATAATGGAACATTTAAAATTTCTAATCCATCCCAAGTGTATTTTACTTAAGAAAGGAAGTAAGAGAGAAATGTACTACTCGAGATCAAACTCCTATGTGAAACAAATAGTGCCGGTACTGTTAAACACACACTTCTTGGACAGAGGTCATACAGAAGAACATCACAATTTTTCACATTGAGAGTTAAAATAAGTTGTGTGTACCCAAACATTCTGAAATATTTTAGAGAAGTAAAATTATTACAATATGTATTCTCTAGACAACAGTGCATTTGAAAAAAATTCTGGATAATTCTTTGAGGGGTCATCTAGTAGTTTTCTGCTTGTTTTAGTGTAATAGAATTATACTACATAAATTATAATTAATATTATTAAAAGACTATTTAAAAAGTATGTCCCTAAAGATTTTATATCTTACTAACAAATCATTAAAATTAACCCAATGGGCTATATTGAATGAGATATTTAAAAAAGGGAAAACTTTCACTAGTCAATTTTCCATTATAACATCAAATAGTGGGTTAATTGGAAAGAATATTCAAATTAATTTAGGTTTTGAAATGGGTGGTATTCTAGTCCTCCAAGTTTTGGTCTTATTGTAGAATCATCTAACAGTTTTGTGGAATAAACAATAAAAGACAAAAATAAAAATAACTTACATCAATGTATTTCCTATCACAATATATCACAATTCTTTTTTTTATCACAATATAGGGAAGACATTGAAGTCTATCCGAGTTCAGTCCTTTTCCTTATAAAACACAAGTGCAATAACTTCTATTTAATGGCATGTCAAGATATTCATAAGATAACCTTTGAAGACCCACATGTCTTTCATTATACATTAATTAATTTGGTACTGAGGATAGAACCCAGGGGCATTCTACCTCTGAGCTATACCCCCAGCCCCATTTTATTCTTTATTTTGAAATAGGGTCTAAGTTGCAGAGGGCCTCAGTAAGTAGCTGAGGCTGGCCGCGAACCTGAGATCCTCCTGTCTCAGCTTCTCAAGTACTGGAATTACAAGTGTGCGCCACCATGCCCGGCTTTTATACATTATTTTAACAACCCACTGATATGGAGAGGAACTAGTAAGTACTTAAAACAGCACAGTTAAAGTAAAAGCTTGTGTGCCCTTTTTTTGGTTGTGGTAGTACTGGAGACTGCACCTGGGGGTGCTCTGCCACTGAGCTACACACTCCAGCCCTTCTTTTTTGTACTTCAAGACAAGGTCTTGCTAAATCACTGCATGCTGGCCTAGAATTTACGATCCTAATGTCTCAGTCTCCAAAATACTGGGATTATAGGTGAGTGCCACTAAACCAAGCTAAAAGTTTGTTGTTGTTGCTTTAAAAAAAAAAATCTAATAAGACTATACAAAGAGCATAGACTTTAGTTCAGTGCTTTCATCCCTCACTGCTGAGCATATGCATTTAAGAGGAGATAAGATTGCTTCTAATTATTTTGTTAAGTCAAATAAAAGATGAAAGTCTGTACAGGTGGTTCCTCAGTATCTGTAGGAGATTACACATATCAAATGCTCAAGTCCCTTGAGTTGGACCTCTGTATTTGTAGATATGGAGCCTGTGGATGCAGAGAGACAACTGTATTTCCAAACCTGACAATGCTAGGTTAATAAAACTGTAACTATGTAATATCAAGTCATTTTTTCAGTAGAGGGCTGCCCTAAACTTGTTTTCCAAAATGAGCTTATGAAATTAACTGAAGAGCAATGTAATCAATGGAAAAAAGAAAGCTTATTAGAAAAATATCAATTTATAATTGATAGTACCGGCCGGGCGTGGTGGTGCATGCTTGTAATCCCAGTACTTTGGGAGGCGGAGAACGGAGGATCCGGGTTTGCGGCCAGCCTCAGCTCGCTCGCGCTCTCTCTCTCTCTCTCTCTCTCTCTCTCTCTGTCTCTCTCTACTTAGTGAGGCCCTCTGCAACTTCGTGAGACCCGGTTTCAAAATAAAGTATAAAAAAATAGGGC
>PVJS01007702.1:0-27619 GCA_004027185.1 Glis glis | reverse complement strand
AACTCCTGGAGTCTTGCTAACATTAATATTACTTTATAAATATATCATGTTCTCTCACCATCCCTGATTCTTAATACTTGCCACATTCCCTGCACATAGGATCATAGTATTTAGAAAGAGGCTGTTTTGCCTGCCCGTGGACCTGTGGCAGAGGTGGAGGCGTTTGATTGTCATGACCTCATGAGACCAGAGATGGTACTAAAAATCCTAGGAGACACGAGAAAGCCTCCCCCCCACAACAAGGAATTACCTGGCCTGAACTGTTAGAAGTGAGAAGCCCCCTCACTGTATGTACTGACAGTCTACCAGCAAGCCCTTTCTGTGGCATTCTTTTTGGTTTCTTTCTGTTTTGAATCTCTTTGGGCTATGTAATCAAAACAGATATATCTTACCTAAATTGAAGATTGTTTTGATAGCTCACCAACTATAGCCAAATTATACTCCCTTTACATTGTCCTCAGCAAAGTGGACTGATGTTTTCCTTCACAACTACTGATATTGGTAGTAGTTACACAGGTAAATGAAACTGTCAAATCTTGTAAAATTGTGTCCACTTAAAATAGTTGCATTTACTGAATACAAATCATACTTCAATAAAGTTGACATAAAAATGCATCTGAGGCCAAACAAAACCATTTCTGAAGTTTAATTATAAAGAATGTAAAATGTCATATGATATATAAAGAAATGAATTATCTGCATACCCTGAGTTCCAGGTTTTGCTGGAGCTGAGGATGAACTAAGTAGCGGATCTAAGGAAGGATCCAAGAAACCTGCATTCATGTTTGTTTTATACGAAAGCTGAGCTGCATCTTCTGCGAGGTTATCTAAACTTGGCTTATTTTGTCTACTTGTATCCAAAAGATCTTTTCCAAAGAAAGCCTCCTAGACAAAGATAAGCACAGAAGAAAATGATCAGTTATAAAATTGTAAAAAGAAAACATTCTGTCATCAGTTTTGACAAGGAAATAGAAATAATGGAAAAGCTTTGTTGTTAACAATATAGAAATTAAATATAGAAATACACAAACAATATGGAAAGATCTGTCAATTCCTTTAAATATATTCCCTTTACTTTAAAAATAGTATTTTTGTAACTATACAGGAGACAAATAAAATTATATAAACATAAACACACAATTATGTCAAATGTGTTTCTAGGAATGGCAGAATAACAACTCAATTCCAGGAGATTAAGCTACAATTAAATTTAAGAGTTGATAGATTTACAATACTATCAGCACCTTAATTCATATTATAAGCAAAACTAAAGCTTCATGAATATTATTAATATTTATAGATTATCTGCAAAGGACAGCACAAGACTTTGATCTACAGCTTTAATAATCACATACTTCAGGTAGATTTAGTAATCTCATACTGATTAACATACCCACAGAGAAGACTCACACTACACATGAAAGGAGGTTTTATAGCTGTTTGGCCATATCGTGTGTGTGGCATCTGCAGCTACTCTAGGCTTCGGGCTTCCTATTCCTCCACTAGATGGATACTACTCCATCTCCACACACTTCCTCTGGTCTAGGAGCTAGTGCTTTCAGATCTCTCCAATATTTCTCAAGGACCGATACAGAAGACAAAAAGGAAGCACGTAGGACACCTTCTCAGGGCCTTCAACCCGCCCCCTGCTTTAGTGTGCTTTAGTCTACTTTCCATTACGTGGCCTTTATGGAAATGGGTACTCTGTAGAGGATGAAACCATAACATTTAATACACTCTTGCCAAATATACATAAACAGAAAGGTTTGCTGCAGCATTTTCAATGGGTGCCTTTTGTTGTAGTTGTTGTTTTGTTTTGGTACTGGGGATTGAACCCAGGGGGTTTCTACCTCCAAGCTACCCCCCCCAGCCCTTTTACTATTTTTTTTAATTTGAAACAGGATCTTGCTAAGTTCCTGAGGCTGGCCTCAAACCTGCAATCCTCCAGTCTCAGCCTCCCAAATGTTGATATTACAGGCGTGCGCCCCCACACCCAGCCTTTGCTCACCATTTTCTATATTACCCAAAGTGAAAATGGCCTTCATGTCCAGTAGGCATATGACCAAATAAAGTAGAGGTACTCATACTACAAAATACAGTTTTTAAAAGTACGTAGAGTCAATGCTATCAGAGAAAAGCTCTGAAATACATTACTAAAAGAAAGCAAGCTAAATATCTGTCCAGCAAAATATACAAAGACTATTATAAAACTACAAAAATAAGTTATAATAAAGTTCTGAAGGACACAGAGCTAATTTTTTCTGTTATTGTTGTTGTAGCAGTACTAGAGATTGAACCCAGGGACATTCTACCTCCCGGCTACACTCCCAGCAAAACAGGGTCTCATTAAGTTGCTGAGGTCCTTCAGTCGCAGCCCCCCCCCCCAGTACAGGGATTACAGGCATGTGCCACCACGCCTGACAAGAGTGCTACCTTTTGAAAGGGAGGGGTGAATAAAATCCAGGGGAGGTGATGATATACCTGATTTGAAATTGTCATATTTCTAAATGAACAAGTTGTTTCACTATTAAAAAAAAGTAGCCCCGCCTGGTGGCACATGCCTGTAATCCCAGTACCTGGAGGCTAAAACAGGAAGATCACAGATTTGAAGCCAGCCTCAGCATCTTAGTAAGGCTCTCAGTAACTTATCAAGACCCTGTTTCCAAATAAAATAGGTTTGGGGGTGTAGCTCGGAGGTAGGATGCCCCTGGGCTCAATCCCCAGCACACCACACACACACACACACACACACACACACACACACACACACACACGAAAAAGTCTGAAATCCACAAAGCTAGAATACTAGACGGAAGATGGCTCACTTCTAGCAATGCTTTATAGTCAGGGAAGATGCTAAAGAACATGAAGTCTAGAGATCATCTGTTTAATCCCTTAAATAAAAAAATTTGAGAAATCTGAGACCACCATTAGCAAGTTGCTTGCCCCCCACCCCGCCCCAGTACTGGGGGAGTTAAACCATGGGGCACTATACTTTTTTATTTTTTTGTACTAGGGACTGAAACCAGGGGCATTCTACCTCTGAGCTACACCTCCAGCCCTATTTTTTGTTCTTTATTTTGAAACAGGGTCTTACTAAGTTGCGGAGGGCCTAAGTAGCTGAGGCTGGCCGCAAACCTGCGATCCTCCTATCTCAGCCTCCCAAGTAGTGGGATTATAAGTGTGCGCCACCACACCCGGCTAGGGGCACTATTCTTCTGAGCTCTATATGCTGCCCTTGTTATTTTACTTTATTCATTGTGAGCCAGGGTCTTGCTAAGTTGCCCAGGTTGGCCTCGGACTTGTGATACCTCCTACCTCAGCCTCCCAAGTAGCTGGGATTACAAGCGGGGGCTACCATGCCAGGCTAGAAATAGTATTTTTAATAACCTATGATGACATTACTCATGTTTATAAAAAACTATTTTTTATTCATTTGATGAGTTTTTCATTCCCTACACTTAGCACAAAAAAAGTGGCTCTGCATGGTTTCTCACTTGTTGATACTGTCAGGGACTCCACGAACCAACCAGAGACTCTGGATCCACAAGAGGGGTGCCGAACGCCATACGGCATCACTAGCTTTTAGATTCCATAAACATTTCTAGTGGGTAGATTATACAATTTATGGTTTATTGTGACACTTGTGATTAATAAAGAAAATTCTAGTAGTTTTCATCACTATGTATTCCGTCACTCAATAGGGAAAAAATAGGACTATCACAAGATGTCTAAGAAACAGTACCATTTGCCGGGCGTGGTGGCGCAAGCTTGTAATCCCAGTACTTGGGAGGTGGAGACCGGAGGATCAGGGTTCTCGGCCAGCCTCAGCTACTTAGTGAGGCCCTCCGCAACTTCGCGAGACCCGGTTTCAAAATAAAGGATAAAAAATAGGGCCGGGGGTGTAGCTCAGAGGTAGAACGCCCCTGGGTTCAATCCCCGGTACCACAAAAAAAAGAAAAAAAATAGTACCATTCCCAAAGCTTCCCTCACATTAAATTTTTCTTAAAAAGCCAGATGTTACTGATGGACACCAGAGGGAACAACACTGCCCAAAAGACTTGAGAGCATGGCAGTAACTGAGATCTGATTTAGCACTATAAAGGCTCTCTACCAAAGTATTAAGCAGCCGGTTTACATACTTTGAGGAATAGCTAAGAATTCTTCCTAAATGTAGGTGACCCTTCACAGAAGGATCATGGGTGGGAGGGGCAGATCATTTCTCAATACTCCAAAAGAGGCCTGCTAAGAACAGAGGTGAGGGCAGGAGACCAACGAAAATGATGACACAGCCAGTAATGAGAAATGGTCTATTTCCTGATCAGAAAAAGTACTGTTATAAAAAAAGGCACAAAGCTATGATGAAAGGGTATTTGAAGCAAAAAGAATAAAACATCCCTTAAGGATACATATAAGCTGGGCGTGGCGGCGCACCTCTGTATCTCAGTACTTGGGAGGTGAGATCGGAGGATCACAAGCTCGAAGGCAGCCTCAGAGACTGAGTGAGGCCCTGGGCTTGGGGCGTAGCCCATAAGCAGAATGCCCCTGGGTTCAATCCCCAGGACCCCCATCCCCAAAAAAGGTATATACAGAGGTACAGAGACGAGCACTCTCCATACATATTCTTACTATATCTCTGAAGGCTTCTGTGAGGCTGGCATTGCTGTGATTTTTACAGATGAGAAAACTGGGGTAAAGAAGCTCAAGAAGGATGAATCACATGCTCAGGAACTGAGGATGCGCTAGTATGGAGTCAGATGTTTAATCTCAGTCATATGTTTAGTAGAGGGCCCTAATACATGGCTTTGAATTATGTTTACAAGATGAACTAGAAAGATTTTTTTGTAATCAATATTGAATATAATTCAATATTGAGAGAAATCTTTCTAGTATGCATTATACAAAACAAAAAATTCTTGGCTTGCTAGGCCTCTGAAAGCAGCAATTAATAAACCTGAGACTCTGACTGCTAAAAACTTATCTTCACTCAATAAACCTAATTACTATAATCTGCATTCACAAAGGGAAACTAACCAACTGACCAGCCCTCCCTCCCTCCTTTCTCTCTCTCTCTCTCTCTCTCTCTCTCTCTCTCCATCCTTCTTTCCTTCCTTTCCTTCCTTTTTCTTTTTCTTTCTTTCTCTTTTCCAGACCTATGACCCCAGCCCTTTTTATTTTGAAACAGGGCCTCTCTAAGTTGCTGAGGCTGGCCTCAAACCTGCAATCCTTCTGTCACAGCCTCCCAAAGTACTGGAATTACAGGTGTGCCCAGCATGCCGGGCTTTGGGAAATTTCAAAGAGACTTGGGATTAGAAGGTATATTGGTGTGAATGGTTTAGAAGACAGATTGTTCCATCCCAAAGTGCCCTTGTTATGGTTTATAGAATGCTTAGAAGTAAGATGAAAAAGAACAATATGAAAAGTATAAGCTGGGCATGGTGGCTCATGCATGTAATCCCAGTACTTGGTAGGCTGAGACAGGAGGATCACAGGTTTGAGGACAGCCTCAGCAAGTAATGAGGCTCTCACAAACCTAGTGAGACCTATTTCCAAATAAAATTTAAAAAAAAAATAAGGCTGGGGCTGTAGCTCAGAGGTAGAATGCCCCTGAGCTACAAAAAAAAAAAAAAAAGGCAAAAGTATAAAAGAAAAAAAAAAAAAACAGGGCAAAAGTTCATTTTCATGGGACCCTGGAAGGTAAAATGAAATGAAAACAAAACAAGCAGAACATTAACCAAAACAACAAACCTCTTCTTAAAATTGCAATACATTGCATTTCCTCAATTAACTTGAAATAATGTAATGGTAAAGCAAAATATTACTTGTAAATAAGCAGGGAACGTTTCTTCAAGTTTATTTTTCCTTTTTCGGTATCTCTTCTTTATTTTTTCATTGCTTTCAGCAACAGAAACAGATTCATCAACTAGAGTATCTGGCAATTGCTCACTCCAGCCTGAAATAAGAGTCATAGTTATAAATATGTGACATTTAAATTTCAGACAAATACACCCAAGGTGATTTTATAGCTTGTGCACATATACAGTTTCATATAAACAAACGAGCTTTAGGGTCACAACAAGATCTCAAAGTAAGTTTATGAGTAAGTTTTAAGCATCATAAATATTTCATTTAGTATTGTTTCCCATTCTCTCTTAAGGAACATCTCCTTGAAAAGCTATTTTAAACAGTTACAGATTTTGTGTGTGTGTGTGTGGCAGTAGGGATTGAACCCAGGGGCATTCTACCTCCGAGCTACACCCCCAGCTCTATTTTTTTTTTAATTTTTATTTTCAAATAGGGTCTCGCTAGGTTGATGAGAGTCTCACTATTTATTGAGGCTATCTTCGAATGTGAAATCCTCCTGTCTCAGCCTCCCAAGAATTGGGATTACAAGTGTGCATCACCACACCCAGCTACCATTAATTTTTAAAAAAGAAAATACTAGCTGGGTGTGGTGACACACACCTATAAATCCCAGTACTTGGGAGGCTGAGACAGGAGGATCACAGGTTCAAGCACAGCCTCAGCAACGTAGCAAGACTCAGTAACCTAGTGAGACCCTGTTCCAATACAAAAAATAAAAAAAGAGCTTGCAGTTTAGCTCAGAGATAGAATGCTTCTAGGTTCAATCCCCAGTAAAACACACACACACACACACACACACACACACACCAAAAAAAAGGAAAGAAAGAAATACTGAATGCTCACGAGTATGAGGAAAGGGCTACTCATGAACTCTTAAAGGAAATTTAGTGGATACAACCTTTTTTTTGGTAAAGTATATTAGGAAAAGGGAACTAAAATCTTTGTAAAAATTTAATCCAACAATTGTAAGTTCAGAAATTTAATGCAAATGAGGTACATATTGGGAAAACATAGGTCTATCTATGAATATTCTCACAGATATGAGTATGTTCATAAATATGTGGTAAACATTCTTAAAATCAAAAAATGACAATAAAACAAAATGTAGAACTATGAAGTTAGCAAAACAACAAGCACACAACTTAAAGAAACAAGTGAGAAATCAAACCATAATCATTCTTCTTAATGGCAGGGCAAATGTACATCTCTTCTAAAGTCAACATGGGCATTTTTGTTGCCAGTCTACATAAGTGGACTGACTCATCTGAAAACAACTAACAATAGAAGACAAATATGTTTTAAAATGATCTCTTAACATATGTTAGTAATACGGCCAGAAAATAAAGAATTGCTGAATACTAAAAATTAAAGAAGCAAATATAGAAGTTAAGAAGTAAAACTGAAATTTGCTGAAATACAGCGACTGCAAACTGCAGTTTTAAGAGAAAAATGGAAACAAGAAGACAGAGGGTAAGGCTGCTCTCCAAGATGTAAAGATTAACTAGAGGTGCCTTACATAAAAGTGGGCCACTGAAAGACTCCATTTTCAGGGTCTGATAAAGTTTGGATCTTGAATGTCCCCCCAGAGGACTATGTGTGGAAGGCTTGGTCCCCAACCTGTGGTGCTATTAGAGGCAGTGAAGCCTTTGAGAAATGGGGTGGAATGAAAGGAAGTTAGGGCACTGGGGATGTGGCTCTTGAAGGAGACTCTGGGATCCCAATCCCTCCTCGTCCTCTCTCTTTGCTTCCCTGCTGTCACGAGGTGAGCAGGTTCCTTTGCCATGTGTTCCTGCCATGATGTGCTCCCTCCTGTAGGCCCAAAGCACTGGCCCCAACCTACCATGGACTGATACCTCCAAATCACAAGCCAAAATAAATCTTTCCTCCTTATAATTTATTTCAGGTACTTTGTCACAGTGATAGAAAGCTAACACAGGATCTGTTAAACAAAAAATAGACCCACCCACCCAAACCATCACTCATCTCCCCCTCCCCACTATCAATAGTAAAAAAAAAAAACTATCATCATGTCATGGGTTTGATGCTTTGTAGAAAAGCAAAACACCTGAAAGTATTTCTTGAGAGTTCAAAAACTCAATATAGCCCCAATGTGTTAAAAAAAACCCCTCAATTTATATAGCATAGGTAAACAAAAATATATCAGGCTAAGAACGTAGCTTAAAGTGGTCCTGGGGTAGCAGTAACCCATGCTACTAGAGCTAACAAATGCAGATCCCAGGAAGAACCCGCTTCCAATTCGGTCCTTAAAAAATTCAAATAGAGAATGTTCCAAAGAACATGAGTTTATAGTAAGTGACTAATTCAGTAAACAAATAAGTGTGTGTCTCTCACATAATGAAGTGAGGTACTAGTAGATGGAGACCGCAGATACAAAGAATAGAATAGGATGTGCAGAGGCTTCAGAAATTTTATGTTCTAAATTAATTAATTATATGAAGAAATAAAAGACAACTGAAGGTAGGAGTAAGCTTTAAAAAAAACCCTGCAAAGTACTACAACATCAAAAAAGCAATTTAGAAAATGAAAAAATTAGCCAGGTGTGGTGGCACACACCTGTAATCTCAGATTTGGAAGGCTGGGACAAGAGGATCACAGATTTGAAGCCAGCCACAGCACTTAGCAAGACACTCAGCAACTTAGCAGGACCCCACTTCAAAATAAAATAGGGTGGAATGTAGCTCAGAGGTAGAATACCCCTGGGTTCAATCCCAAGTACTCCCTCCAAAAACGGGAAAAAATGCATATAAAATTAAAAACTCAAGCCAGGCATGGTGGTACATGCTTGTAATCCTAGTACTTGGGGAGGCTGAGACAGGAGGATTGCAGGTTTGCAGCCAGCCTCAGCTACTTAGGCCAACTGCAACTTAGTGAGACCCTGTTTCAAAATGAAAGAATAAAATAGGGCTGGAGGTATAGCTCAGAGGTAGAATGCCCCTGGGTTCCAACCCCAGTACCCCCCCCACACACACACACACTTAAAAACTCAATGGATAAGATACAGATGAGAATACTGAACTAAAATGTGGATCTAAAGAAATTATCTGGAGGAGAGAAACAGACAGATGGAAAACACAGCCAGGCGTAGTAGTGCATGCCTGTAGTCCCAGTACTTGGGAAGCTGGGACAGGATTATTGCAAGTTTGAGGCTAGCCTCTGCTACTTAGTGAGACCGTTTCAAAATAAAAAATAAAAAGGGCTGGGGGTGCAGCATAGTGGTAGAGGGCCCCTGGCTCCATCATCCCTAGTGCTGCAAAAAGAAAAAGGAAAGGAAAAGGAAAAGGAAAGAAAAAAGAAAAGAAAATAGTTTCACTGACTATATCAACCTCCTTAATTAGGGATTATTATAGCCATATAAGGTCATATTAGACACTTCTTGAAAACCATTATAAAGCTTCCTGGAAATAGGCAGCAATTTCTGATTTGCTCACCTGAGGTCAAAACCCCATCCCCTAGCAATCGAAGGGCTGTGTTAAGAGGACATGCTGAACACATCTCAATTCTCTTCATATTATATATTAAGTATTTCAAAACACATAATATGCAGATGATGATCATAATGATTACAACATCTCCATTCGAACCACTCCTCAAACTGAGGAAACAGAGTAGTGCATCCTTAACTGATAAAGGCAAGACTTAAGCAAAGGTCAGCTTCTTTAAAGCACTAAGGGTGACAGAACCATTCACTGGACAATGCTTTATAAAACACTGCAACTTTGTTAAGAGTCACTTTCAAATAAATAGTCTACAAGTTTCAAGTCACAGGTGAAGTAGCCAAGTCAGGCAACGAAAGGCCTTTGTTGAAATGGCCAGAAAGCATTTTATATAACCAAGTGATTCAGTACCTATACTGTTTATATTTAATATAGGAAATATATTTAATACAGGAAAAAAGGGAACCTGAAGAAATCTCAAAGGAGGAGCTGACAGTAGCAGCTCAGAGCCCTGGGTTTAATCCTCAGCACGAAAAGGAAAAACAAAAAGAAAAAAGGCGGGGTGGGGGAAAAGGAATATAGTCTATTGGATTATACCATTTCCTTGTCAAATCTGACGGCTAAACCAACTATAAACTCTACAGGCACTCAAATCCCTTCATCAATGAGAGGCAAAAGGGTGTGACAATAACATTATGTATGAAGTTCTTTCCAATAGACATATCAAGACCAAGGGGTTAGATCCAACAAAATCAATACTATACCATCATCTCTGCTAGGTAACTGCTCAGAAATGGAGCCGGAGGAATCTTTCCTGATCACAGATCTTTTGGTTTTTCCTTGCCCAGTTCGACTTCTTTGCCGTACCATGAATCCACCAATACCTATCCAAAAAAGAAATTGGGTACACTAACAAATAAATAATTTCTCCCTATATTTCTACAGTAAGTAGGATGAAAATGCTTCGTCTTTAATAGTGAGGCATTTTCCAAATTTAGTCTGGGATAATCTAAATCAATAATCTTATGTAAAATAGAAGAGGCTAGATATAAGCCAAAAATAAAGGTCAAAGACATTGTTATCATTAATCAAACTTTGCCAGAGTACAGAAAGATTTGCACGCATTTTCTCTCTTAGACAAGGTCAGAGTACATGCTAGCTAGTAGGTTATACTTGTTTGTCTATCCAACAACTCACACATCAAATTATTTGTACAGTAACAGTATAATTTATATATTACCTGGAGAATAGAAGATACAAACTAAACTAGATGACACAAACATTCTGGATTAATTAATATGACTTCAGGGGAACTGTGTCTAGTTTTTTCTGGTTACAGTTAAGAGCACAAAATCCAGAGCCAGAAATGTAATAATATTTATTAACCATGTTTAGGCAAGTTCTCCAACTTTGGTACCACAGTCCCCTCACTGGTAAAATGGAGACAGTGTAAGGCACCTCTTCATACATGTAAGTGCAAACGAGTTAGTCCATGTGAAGGGCTGAGCTAGAACAGTGCCTGGCACACAGTTCACACCATGAGCTTCTGCCCAATGATGGGTCATCTAGCAATATACTCTGTGACCTAAGCCAGGCGTGGTGGCACACGCTTGTAATCCCAGTACTTGGCAGGCTGAGACAGGAGGATCGCAGGTTCGAGGACAGTCTTAACAGCATAGTGAGACTCTCGGCAACCTAGTGAGAACCTGTTTCAAACTAAAAAATAAAATAGGGCTGGGGGGTGTGGCTCAGAGATAGAACTCCCCTGGGTTCAATCCCTAGTACCAAAAAACAAAACAAAACAAAAAATATCTGTGACCTAATGGACCCCCAATTAAGGGATGACTTTCAGGTTAGGGAGAAAAAGAGAACAGACAAAATATTAATGTTTCTAAATGGAATTTGCCGAGTCTAAAAAGCGAAGTGTACTTGTAAGCCTCATAATTAGGAAGAAATAGCCAGGCGTGGTGGCGCACACTTGTAATCCCAGTACTTGGGAGGCAGAGACCGGAGGATCAGGGTTCGCGGCCAGCCTCAGCTACTTAGTGAGGCCCTTCGCAACTTCATGAGACCCGGTTTCAAAATAAAGGATAAAAAAAAAAATAGGGCCAGGGGTGTAGATTGGAAGTAGAATGCCCCTGAGTTCAATCCCCGGTACCACACACACAAAAAAAAAAAATTAAGAAGAAATGAAATCTTTTTCCTAAGATGATTTGGGTGAAACTAATCTCCAGGCCTCATGACAGATATGACCCACTTATAAGGAAGGTTACCTTTGAAGATCTTGCAGAACACAGAACAGTGAGAAAGCTCTTCCTCACATAACACACTTAACAATGAAACATAAGCAATCATAAGAATAAAGATTGTACTGATACAATTTAATATCTCATTTATTGGTAAATAGACACTAAGAAATGTCCTAAAGAAAGCCTATAACTTCTGTATTATGACATTTCAATAAATTATTCCAGTAAGGTAAATAAAATTTGACAAGCAAGGCAGCTTTTCTCTCTACCCCCGAGGCAACAGGAAATAAGAAGAAAGTGCTTCGTCAGACTAGAGATGCTCAGAAGCACGGGAACCTTGCTTGTGTACCTCCACACTGCACACTGACTGGTTGGTGCCCCTATATAAACACTTCAATACGTTTTTAGAAAGTGAACACTGAAAAGAGAACTACATATCTGTAGAAATACATGGATGGTTTGAATAGTCAATTGTCTATAGCGCATTTAACAAAATGATTAACATTTGGAACAAGGCATTAAATAATGATTTACTGTGAAGTATTCAGACATTCAACCTAAGGAATCATCATCTAAAAAGCATATTCATATAATTTACTTAGTTTATGCTGCATATAAGTTTTAGACGTTAAGATGCCATGCTTGGTCCTGATTATTCAATTATAACAGGTCCCCCATATTATATTTTTCTTAGACTAGCTAAGTTTAGGTTGTACTGAGAAGTGTAGCTCAGGCACTCTACCTGGTCTGTATGGCTTCCTTTTTCTCTTTTTGACGCCATCTGTTCCTTCCACTCCCTTAGTTTCATCATCCACAGCTTCCCGCTCAGGACTAGATTCTGACTTTCCATCACAATCCATAAGTTCTCCTTCTGAAAAAAAGTAAATTTGTGGATGAAACTGGAAAAACCTATCAAATACATAATCCCTAGGGAGTGAGAAATACAAAGCGAAAAGGCCACCATAAACTGTGAATGCCAGAGGGTAGAAGTGCAGAAAGGGAGAGAAAGACCCCGCATGGTTGTGGTAACTGCTGCTTAACTGTGTTCTCAAGGAAAGGAAACCTGATAATCAGGGAAAGAGCTCAAAGGGATGGTTATCAACCAATCTGCGCTTTACAAATCACTCCCTCGATTTTAATTGTCTTCAGGTCCCAGAATCCCTGGCTAGCTCTCTAACCTAGAAATCACTTTGCAGTGCCAATCGCAGGTGTAATTGGCTATTATCTAGTTACTGAAGACTATATATCCAAAATTAACTACTAATTTAAGATGAACTTTCTCCCTTTCCTGTGTTACCGACCATCATTAAAACACAAGGCAACGAACGCTGGAGAAGACGGAGCCTGGAAGACAGCCTTGACAATTCCTAATCGCTTTCTCCCACACCAAGATTTCTCAGGCTCTCCCAAAAGCAATTTATTTCTCTCCACCACCTTAGTCCAATCTTGCAGATAATTTACTATAATACGCTATATCATTCCCTGACCCAATGCTTACCCTTCTCCAACCAGTTCTTTAAATTGCAGCAGAAATGATCTATCTATAAATATGCATCAATTTTCTGCTTCAAATCCTTTCATGTTTTCCCAGTGCCCTCAAAATAAAGTGCAAAATCTAACGCGCATTACGACAAGTCTCCTGTAAACTCTCTGGCGTCATCACGCTCCAACCACGGGTGAGCTGTGTTCAGGCCCTGGAATCTATCAAGCTCTTTCTTCCACTGTCTCCCCCTCTGCCTTCTCCCTAACTACTCTTTCAAGATTTATTCTAACCATCAGTGTATTAAAGAATTACTGCTGGGCATGGTGGTGCACACCTCTAATTCCAGTATTTGGAAGGATAAGACAGAAGGATTCACAGGTCTGTGGCCCCCAGCAACTTAGTGAGACCCTGTTTCAAAAGAAAAAATAAGGCCGGGCGTGGTGGCGCATGCTCATAATCCCAGTACTTTGGGAGGCGGAGACGGGAAGATCCGGGTTTGCGGCCAGCCTCAGCTCGCTCTCTCTCTCTCTCTCTCTCTCTCTCCCTCACTCTTGACTTAGTGAGGCCCTCCGCAACTTTGTGAGACTCGGTTTCAAAATAAAGTATAAAAAATAGGGCCGGGGTGTAGCGCGGAGGTAGAACGCCCCTGGATTCAATCCCCAGTACCGCAAAAAAAAAAAAAGAAAGAAAAGAAAAGAAACAATAAAACAGGACTGGGGTGTAGCTTAGAGGTAGAATTCCCCTAGGTTCAATCCCCAGTACCAAAAAAAAAATCCTGATCATTTAGACAAGGCTATGCCCCACAGTTATATACTCCTATGTATTAATATTATGCTTCATTTTAATTGATTCTTTAAAGTCTGTGCCCTTCACAGATGACCTTCGTTATGAGAATAAATAGTAAGACTTTTCTTACTAGCAGCCACATCCTTAGCATGGTACATAATAGGTGTTCAATAAATATTTTGCTGAATGAAGGAAATCAAATCAATTAACGCATATAAAAAGTTCAAATCAGCCAGATGTGGTGCGTACACTTGTAATCCCAGTACTTGGGAGGCTGAGACAGGAAGATCACAGGTTCGCGGCCAGCCTCAGCTACTTAGTGAGGCCCTCTGCAACTTAGTGAGACCCTGTCTCGAAATTAGAATAAAATGTAGGGCTGGGGGTGTAGTGCAGAGGTAGAATGCCCCAGGCTCAATCCCCTGTACCAAAAAAAAAAAAACCGTTCAGGTATTAGAAAATGTTATTTTAACAATATGGCAATCAAACATGTGCAATTTATACATGCTGCACACTGTGACAAAGGAGGAAGAAAAATATTTCAAACTTTTTTTGTGTGTGGTACTAGGGATTGAACCCAGGGCGTTCTACCTCTGGGCTACACATCCAGCCCTATTTTTTTTTTTTTTTTTTTTTGCGGTACCGGGGATTGAACCTAGGGGCATTCTACCACAGAGGTATACCCCCGGCCCTATTTTTTATCCTTTATTTTGAAATCGGGTCTCACGAAGTTGCAGAGGGCCTCACTAAGTAGCTGAGGCTGGCCACGAACCTGCAATCCTCCGGGTCTCAGCCTCCCAAGTACTGGAATTACAAGCATGTGCCACCACGCCCGGCACCCAGCCCTATTTTTTTTTTTTTTGCAGTACTGGGGATTAAACCCAGGGGCGTTCTACCTCCGTGCTACACCCCCGGCCCTATTTTTTTATACTTTATTTTGAAATCGGGTCTCACGAAGTTGTGGAGAGCCTCACTAAGTAGAGGGAGAGAGAGAGAGAGAGAGAGAGAGAGAGAGAGAGCGCGCGAGCGAGAGCGCGCGCTGGATCCTCCAGTCTCTGCCTCCCAAAGTACTGGGATTACAAGGTGCGCCACCATGCCCGGCTCTATTTTTTATTCTTTATTTTGAAACAGGTTCTCACTAAGTTGCAGAGGCCTCACTAAGTAGCTGAGGCTGGCCACAAACAGAGATCCTCTGGTCTCAGCCTCCCAAATACTGGAATTACAAGCATGTGCCACCATGCCTGGCATATTTCAAACTTTTAAGATTAACTATTTTCTCCACTATTCTAATATTCTAACACATTTCTGTAATACCAACAACAGCACATTTGTTTTAATCATATTGGGTCTATATTTGAGGGCAATTCCATCATAATCTGATAACAGCTCTATAATAGCTCTAACTAAACCATGAAATGTTAATTTTCTGAAACTTAGCAAGCACCAAAGATGACAAAATGCTCATTGCTTGCCTTCATATAAATCCACCTAAAATAAATGAGAAAAATTCAGGTTAAAATAGTAGACTAAATTCATGTATCTAATCTTACTTTCCCGAAACTCTACTAAACACATCGAAGCGATCTATTTTTAAAAGATAAACTTGCAGCCAGGCGTGGTGGCACACACTTGTAATCCCAGTACTTTGGGAGGCGGAGACCGGAGACTGGAGAATCCGGGTTCGCGGCCAGCCTCAGCTCTCTCGCTCTCTCTCTCTCCCTGTCTCTCTCTCTACTTAGTGAGGCCCTCCGCAACTTCATGAGACCCGGTTTCAAAATAAAGTATAAAAAAAATAGGGCCGGGGGTGTAGCTCGGAGGTAGAACGCCCCTGAGTTCAATTCCCGGTACCGCAAAAAAAAAAAAAAAAGATAAACTTGCAAAGACAAAAAAAGAGGAAATAAGAAAAGTCGCAATTTTAAAAGCTGAGTAATAACTGACTGAGCACATGCAAATTCTCAGCTGAGTAAAAAGAACTGGGGAAAAAACCCAGCTTAAAACAAGTTCCTCAAAAGGCTAAGGAATTGGCACACTGGAATTTCCCACCTTTGGAACTGGTGGGAAAAGGCTAAGACTTCACTTGCAGTTCCCAATGAAGCCCACTCCCTGGACCCTCTCCAGACTCACACCCGGAGAGACTGCTGCTCAGGAAACCCCAAGCACTGAGGTCAACAACCTCAGCCCCACCCACTGCCCTGCTCCCACCAAACTCCGGCAAGCAGAGCAAGCAGCCAGACTGCTGCCTCCAAACAGGAAAGGTCGGTCTCCTCTGGGGAAGCTGCTCAGTCCAAGAGAAGCATCGACGCAGAGCACTCCAAAGGCAACCTGAATGTGCTAGGATGTGGAGAGAAGGGAACCCTGTTAAGCTGCTGGTGGGAAGGCAAACTGGTATAGTCAATATAGAAAAGAGTGCCTCAAAAAAATGACCCAGTAATCCCTCCATTGGGTAAATACCCAGAAGAAATGAAACCACCACCTCAAAGAAATATCTGTGCTCCTATGTTCATGGCAGCACTATTCACAACAGCCATGATGTGGAAAGAGCCTGAGTGTCCACACATTACATAAACATAGCATGGATTTTTATTCAGCCTTAAAAAAGAAGATATTGCCATTAGCAACATGGATGCGCCTGGAGAACATTATGCTAAGTCAAATAAGCCAGACTTGAAAGAAAAATACTGTATGATCTCATGGAGAAGCAGAATAATAAAAAAAAAAAAAGAGTGAGTGAAGAGAAAGTAGAATGGCAGTTTCCAGGGGCAGAGAGGTAGAGAAATTGGGAAGAAATAGTATGAACTCGCAATTAGGTAGGATGCATAAGTCTAGAGAGCTAGTGTGGAGCATGAGGACTATAGTTAATAATACTGCACGGTATACTTACCTATTTATGCAGACACACACGTAGAAATTAAGGAAGATGATGGATATAGAGATGTGTTTGTAGTCATTATCTCACTACATATCTCAAAACATCATGCTGTACACCTCAAATATACCATAAAAAAGAAAAGGAAGGGCGGGAGATGTAGCTCAGTGGTAGAGAACTTGCCTAGCATGGTGAGGCACCACGACTTAATTGAAGAAAAAGAAAAGAAACAAATCCTATCCAATCTGCCCCCAACAGTTACCAACGCGCACTGCCCTTGATTTAGCTAGGAATTCACTTCTGTATACCTGTTGATGTACAGTATTACAACTGCGCCATGTCACTCACTGTTCCACTCATGGTACAAGACTTAAAAGAAACACAAAAGTCTTTCAGGAGGGGGAAAGATCTGGCAAATTAAGTTACTTACATCTGTACAAAGGAATATTTATATCCATAAAAAATGAAGGATAGTAAAGAGAAGTAGGACAAAAAGAACAAAAACATACGTGCTTTTACTTATATATGTATAAAGCGCATCTAGAAGGTACACAGGAAAATCTGTGCCTGCAGACAAGTAGACTGGGGGCCTGAGGGCAGAGAGGGGATTTCACTGTTTACCTTTTTATACTTCTTCCATTTAAAATCATCTGAATGTATAATTGTCCAAAAATCAAATTTAAAAGTTGAAGAACTAATTTTAACATTACAGGAGTAACAAGCCTGGAGGAAGCGCCACGTTCCACAGGTGTCCTCCTCCTCTTCCCTCTCGAAAAGTCCCTGTCTGCCCCACCCTGTGTTTGCGAGTGCCCGCCAGAGCCCAAATGCCCGCCCTCCCGCCCCCCAGACGCCTGCACCACCGTGATGGTCTGCTCTGGCGGCAAGTGCCGGTAGGCATTGTGCTCACCCTGGGATGCAGGGTGTCTGTGTTTCCTTAGGCTTGGGGCTTCTGCTTGCACTTAACGTTTCCAGATCCCAGAAGGTAAATTACAAAGTCAGCTTTCTCTGCACATGACTGTGTTTCTGATATACTATGGTAATGATTTGCGACTCACCCGAGTTAGAACAATAACAAAATTAACAACTGTATTTAAAAAATCACAAGTATTATTGCAATATTCCAGGAGTATCCCACATTAATTTGGACTTTGTAGACTCCAGAAGAATCTAACCTTATGTCTAAGATAACATGTATACTATTCTGTATAATGCTATATTCTAACAGTTTCATGTTGCAAACTGCACAGTTGAAGATCACCTTTAGTCAATAATTCTTTTCGAAATTTAATTCTGAAATCATCTAGCTTCACTCTAATATATTGTATTTTTAATAAACTATCAAATATAACTTCATAATAAAGAGTAGGAAGTCTACACATTCTTCGATTACAATTTTTCTAGTTTCCAAAATGAAGAAAAAGATTTGGAAGCATTCAGGTCAGAGGACAGACAGGTGTGGCAGACAATCCCAGGCCCACATTCAGTTACATGAGCACGGCAGAATTCCTTCCACTAATGTGAAAGGGTCTTACCACTCCTATACAGACCAGTGTGGGGCTCGGATGATCTCTGCAGCCACAGACAGCAGCTACTGGGGAAGTGCTGCCAGCATGCTAGTCCAACAGCCAACGGTTCGTGAGAATTCCCCAGCGGGCTGTGCCAAGCACCTGCCTGCACCCTGCTCACAGCATAACTAACCTGTGCGGGTGGTTCTAGTGCATGTGTTGTACAAATGAGAAGACCGAGCATCACAGAAGCTGAACTTGCCTGAGAGCACCCAGAGTACCTGGCTCGGTACCCACTGCTCCACCATGCTTCTCCAAGTATGCAGAGACAACATGCTACTCTACCAGTCAACCTGTCAGGCAAACAGTCTAAACCACAGCAAATGCATTAGGTTTAATACAAAGTAGCAGAAAGGGGCAGTTTAATAAAAATCTTAGCATAAGAATCAATGATGATTCTATTCTCTTTCTATTTTTATAGGCATATTTAAAAACCATAAAATTTGTTTTTTAAGGATGTGTGTGTCTATGCATGGACATATATTTCTTTAGGAAAGCAAAATGTGGTAATACTAAATTTTTTTTTTTGCAGTACCGGGTATTGAACCCAGGGGAATTTTACCTCTGAGCTACATCCCCAGCCCTATTTTTTTATTCTTTATTTTGAAACAGGGTCTCACTAAGTTGCAGAGGCCTCACTAAGTAGGTGAAGCTGGCCGCAAACCCAGATCCTCCGGCCTCAGCCTCCCAAGTACTGGGATTACAAGCGTGCACCACCATGCCTTGCTAATACTAAATTTTTTTTTTGTGTGTGTGGTTTCGGGGATTAAACCCAGGGGCGTTCTACCTCCGCACCATACCCCCGGCCCTATTTTTTTTTATGCTTTATTTTGAAACTGGGTCTCACGAAGTTGCGGAGGGCCTCACTAGGTAGAGAGAGAGAGAGAGGGAGAGAGGGAGAGAGAGAGAGAGAGGAGAGAGAGGTGCTGAGGTTGGCCACAAACCCAGATCGTCTGGTCTCTGCCTCCCAAAGTACTGGGATTACAAGCATGCGCCACCACGCCCGGCTTAATACTAAATTTTAAAAAGTATTTTATTTACCCAACAGGGAAAAAGAACAAATGTTCTTACCCTTTTTTTGGTACTGGGACTGGAACCGAGAGGCATTCTACCTCTGAGTTACACCCCTGGCCTTTGATTTTTTATTTTGAAACAGGGTCTAAGTTGCTGAGGCTGGCCTCAATCTGCAACCCTCTTGTCTCAGCCTCCCAAGTACTAGGATTACAGGCATGTCCCCTTGGTGCCCAACACAAATATTCTTTAAAAACAACAGCATAGCCAGGCGTGGTGGCACACCCCTGTAATCTCAGTACTTGGAAAGCGGAGACAGAAAAATCACAGGTTCAAGGACAGCCTCAACAATTTAGCAAGACCCTCAACAACTTATAGAAACCCTTATTTCAAAATAAAAAGGGCTGGAGGTGTATTTCAGAGGTAGAATGCCCCTGGGTTCCATCCCCAGTACTAAAACAAACCAAAAAACATGCATTTATCTCATCACTAGGAAAAGAACCTCTTCTTTCACAAAGGTTGTGAGATCCTGAGATACAAGTGAACAGGAGGGAATCGTCAGGAAAATATATGATATTCAACTCCTTAAACCCTAAAACTATCTGTATTAACATTTTCTACATCCCACACACTTAACAACAATCTTCTTTCATATTCAGTGAAACTAAAAACAGATTTAGTAAATCAAATTAAAGATGGACTATTTACCACATAAATGGGAAGAAAGCAAGGGTAATTTGAGTCAGTAAGAGAATATAAAATTGAAATACACCATTGTTTCTCATAGTATTGTTCTATAGAACAGAATTCACATGAAAAACCTAAGGTCTTTGTTTTGTTTTTGAAAGCCTCTATAATCTCAGAATTTGTAAAATAGTGTGTACTATTTAGAAGCCTTTCATATTTTATAGAATGCAGCACTACCCCACTTTGAGTATGGATGGAACCTTTTTCAGACAGTGTCGTGTCCTCAGACACTACAAGTCTTCAGTGTGCTCGGGCTGACGCTGAGTTGCATTGATTCCTCCTGGTCACATGGGCTTCTTTCACCATCCCCAAACCACTCTGACCTTCAAAATCAAATTCTCTGCTCAATTTGAAAACTAGTTATACATAAGCACCAGAAAAGCCAGGTGTGGTGGTGCACGCTTATAATCCCAGTACTTGGGAGGCTGAGCCAGAAGGATCACAGGTTCGCGGCCAGCCTCAGCTACTTAGTGAGGCCCTCAGCAACTTAGTGAGACCCTGTTTCAAAATAAATAATGAAAAATAGGGCTAGGGGTGTAGCTTAGAGGTAGAATGCCACTGGGTTCAATCCCCAGTACCACAGGAAGAAAAAAGCACCAGAAACCTTTGTTCACAACACAGACCCAAAACACACTACTACAAAAGAAACATGGGCATTAAATGGTGAATGCTCAGGAACTTACAAGCCACATCCGGTCCAGGCACAACTTCCTCTCACCTGGACCACTGGCAGAGCTTCCTGACTCACACTTGCCACAACTCCTGCTCCGAACAGTCTATTCCCATCACGGCCAACAGATCCTCTTAAAATGAGATCACTCCTCTTCACCTCAGAAACACTCAGTGACCCCATGCACTGTGGCGAGCACAAGCTCCCTGCAGCTCACCCTCCTCCGTGGTCTTGCCAGGACCCTCACATGTGCTCTCAATGTCTCCCACTGCACCCTGGGCTCACTCTGCTGAGCGCCTGTCTTCATAGCACTCTTCAAACACATCAGGCAAGCTTCCTCCCAAGGTCTCTGGCCTGCTTCCCGCCTGGGATTCTCTGCCTCAGTTCAAGTGGCTCATACTCTCACCTTCGTAAAGTCTGCGTTTACACATTACCTAAGTTCATCTGACCCATGACACTACTGTCTACACTTCCAGTTCTGCTTATCCAAACTCCATTTTTTCTTTAGCACATGCCAGACACATTATAGTGATTTAATATGTTACATGGGGTTTTCATTGTAGAGTCTCATCTCCTAACATTAAAACAGAAGTTTCACAGGCGGAGGGGTTTTAACTGTTTTGTTCATTAACGTGACTTCCAAATCTGGCATGCAGTGTGCACTCAGTAAGTATGACTGAATGATAAAAGGTAAAGGAAAAATAATTATTTCTGAATCAACTGAAAAGAAATAATCACACTAAAAATACACCATCCTATAGTGATCTTTGTGGGAGAGCAATGAAAAAATAACTCATACTGAACTTAATAGTACTACTATATTTTAAGTCAAGAGTTCAGCTAGAAAAAATGTATACCTATTCTAATAAAAAAAGTTTGTGAATCAATGGTTTATGATGAGTCCCTGTGAATACAAACTTACGACTGAAGTCATTGGTAACAGTTTTTCTGGTTCTAGAAGGCACAGATCACCTGTCCTTTAATGTTAGTGCCTGAGAAGGCACACGCTGCCGCTGCTAGTCGAGCGAGCCGCCAGCCTCTCCATCTGTGCTCCTCACAGCTGTGGAGCTCCAGGAGATTCCCATGAGAGTAAAAGAACCTGACAAGGGAGGGCTCAGAAGATGGCTCCCTTAATGCAAAGGTCCCATCAAGGGTTATCCCCATCGCTGTGATTTACCCATATAAGTCATACACATTTCAAAAGTTATTTTATACACTAACTCTTGCACATGTTCCCCAAGGAAAATAAGTTAGCATTACCTCGACTATCATCCATTTCACCGTCCCTTGAATGCTCTGACTGGATGTCTGGAGGTGTCTGAAGGACAGCCACACTATTCTGATTTATAATCTTCAATTTCAACTTTGGTTTCGAGCGTTTTCTTCTCGGAACTGTAACTGTGAGGCTTTGCAACTGAGTCATCCCTGATTCGGTCAAACATACACCATCCTGGGTATACGTCTTAGGTGGATCTAAAGTTATAAAATCCCAAGGATATAAATGTAAACGTACATTTAAAATTTGACTGATAAATTGATTACTGTTCTAAAGTACACATGTGAAAGGAGTCTAACTACAGTTCCATACATACAGTAATTACCTGTGAAATGCAATTGGGACAAACTTTCCTGGACAATAGGGAAAAAGGATGTGTGTTTTAAAAAAATGGTCTACCCGGCATTTCTACATTCATGTATCATATAAAGATTTAGAAAGAGGGCACTGAAGCTAAAGCGACTCTTCGGCCACTCAACCATCAACCTTTCCTCCGGAAAAAAAACAGAAGGTAAGGGCCAATTTACATAAGAGAAACAAGAATACTCCTGAGGCCATTTGGAAACCAAGGTACCAAAATGAGCACTAACAGGGAGAAGCAGTAAATGCTTACAAATACTGTAGACTCCATTTCCAAATGTACAAAACTGCTATTCATTTGAACAACTCCTACATCATCAAAATGTTCTTGTGCCAGATGGTACCAAATACAAATAGTCAAAATAATGTTTAAGCCAGGCATGGTGGGATGCCTGTAATACCAGTACTTGGGAGGCTGAGACAGGCCTCAGCAACTTAGTGAGGCCGTTTCAAAATAAAAAATAAAAAAACAGGACTGGGGGTGTAACTCAGAGGTAGAATGCCCCTGGGGTTCAATCCCCAGTGCCACATCCACACACACACACAAAAGAATGTTTAATAAAAATGTCATATAAATCACCATTCTAAACTATTACAAAAGAAGAATAGTGAGGCACTGAATTAATTCTAAACAAACTTCTTTGCTAAGAGGCCTTCTTTTCTGCTGATAACCCTAAGCACAGTAATATACCAATGAACCCAAAGCAAGGATGGTATTAATGGTTATTCTAAGAGCTATTACTGTCATTGCCAATTTGCTGAAATTTATAGGAATATTTCTCCAGTAAAACCAGAGAAGATGAACATTTAATATATTAATGTAGAAATTTTTGCCAGACATGGTGACATACACCTGTAATCACAGTAACTGGGAGGCTGAGGCAGGAGGATCACGGGTTGGAGGCCAGCCTCAGAAACTTAGTGAGTCCCGTTTCAAAATAAAGAAAATAATAAAAAGGATAGGGGGTGTAGCTCAGAGGTAGAAAGTTTGTGGGTATAATCCCCAATACTATATATATATATATATATATATATAATCTGGGCATGGTGGCGCACGCTTGTAATCCCAGTACTTGGGAAGCTGAGACCAGAGGATCCGGGTTCGTGGCCAGCCTCAGCTTAGTGAGGCCTTATGCAACTTAGTGAGACCCTGTTTCAAAATAAAGAATAAAAAATAGGGCTGAGGGTGTAGCTCGGAGGTAGAATGCTCCTGGGTTCAACCTCTAGTACCGCAAAAAAAAAAAAAAAAAAAAAAATATATATATATATATAAATTACCAACCACACTGGGGAATTTACATTGAACAATTTTATGATTAAATCAGGTTATATAAAAGTAAAGCAATTATATGCCTTTTCTAAAGAACAATCAAGTGAAACATTCCAAATTTTACCTAGCTCTCTGACTTTCGTGACAATCTGTGCTACAAGTGAAGATTCACAGCAGTCTGAGGAAGGCACTGAAATGAAAAAAACTCAGGTCACTTTTTTTTTCCAGGAAAAAAGTACTTAAAAGAGACTTACTTATGATGAAAATGTCAGTTTCTATACTCGTTTTATTGAAATTAATTGTTTAAATGCTAGGTAGTACCAAAAGCAACAAAAACAAAATACAACAAGGAGAAGCTGTGAAGGAAATATGGAAGTCAAGGAGGAATAACTGGCAAAGAAAGAATCAGTGTACTGGGTTTCTACATATTGCTAATAACTACAAGAGATCATGTTCCTTGAAAGCCAACTTATATTTCACATCTAAAGTATATACTTCATTTTTCCCTTTATATAAATTATTTTAATAAATGAAGTTGGGATAGTAAGAATTATCAAATTATAACAAAAAAAGCTTAATTTTCATAAAATACTTGTCCAAATAATAGGGTCACAAAGACAAAAAGAAGTGGAGGTAAGCCCACTCGCTGGTTATGGATGCAAGGTGCAAGTGGTTCGGGACAGCACAGACTCACAGTTTAAGTCATTCTCTTACCATTTGACGTAGGCATATAGGGTCTGCACATGCTACAATCAAAACCAATGTCTGCCACATTTTCCACTTCCTCCTCGGTATTTAAGTTTTGACAAACTGCATGCATCCATCTAAAAGAACCATATTTGTACATTTAAAAATAATTGAATATACTAAGAACCCTTTAAAAAAAACTATGATAGGAGCTGACAGTCTTCAAACACAGGATCCTGCTATCTAGCCCATCTGATTAGCCTTACTGACCCATAACAACTTTCATGGAGCTGAGAAGGAAAGAAAAAGGAATAAGAATGTGTACTAGGGAGGAGGCGGGTGCATATTACCTAAGGAGGAATTGATGATGATTTCATGACCACATACTAAATATATCAAGGATAGCAATAAGGCTGGGCAGGGCAAGGAGGAAGGAATTCGTACGGCTACAGTGGATAGTATGCGTGGCTGCATCTAATTTGAAGTTGACGTAAACCATGTGAAGTGAGGAACAGTAATAGGTAAACAAAAGTGAAGGAGCAGCCTGGCCTGGTCACCGAGAGTTTAAACAGATTCCTACTGATGAAATAACACAGGCAGAGGTGCTGTTTGTACAGCCCTCCACTGTTAACGGGGCACAACATACCAATGAAACCAAAGAAAACACTCTTGATTTTGAAGCTGCACACATATATTACTCAGGAAAGGTAAGTAGTATCTAATATCTAGATATCTATTGCACAGAGAATTAAGAAAAAGTTGTTTTAAAACGCAGAATGTATAAGGCCATTTTTGGAATGTAATAGAAGATTCAGAAATCCTCCATAACAAAATGCTTATGTGCAGGCAATAATACTGCTTTTATTTCAAGAGATTCATAAACCTTCAGAAACCCCCAATTAAAAATCTTTAGTCTAGAATTGAGAATTTAAAACAGGAAATCACTTCTGTAAGCTTTTGGCGACTAAAACACTGAAAAGCAAAGAGGTTTTTTTCCTTAAATTTATGATCAAGAAAAGCTATTTTCTAAGTTCCTTTAATTACATTTGAGAAAAATTGCAAAAGATGGGGGCGGGAGGGTGATGGGGGAGGGAGGACAATACCTATCACATTGTCTACACTGCAGAATGAGATCTTCTTCTCGGTAGTTCCGATAGCAGACCGGGCAGGAAGACAAGCTGGCACAAGGAGCACACTGGGTGTAATTGTTTTGCCATTCACACCTCAGACCTGCAGATGTCGCTCCACAGTGTCTGCACCAAACACACCTGAAATCCAAACCCCCCCCAAAGGTCTCAATTTTACTTAGTCACTATAACTCATGAAGCTACATGTGAACAGAATAAGGGGAAATCATTTAATGCATATGCAGAAATTTTTCTGATCAGTAATATCTATCACAGCAAATAAGTACTATGTGATTAAACATATGTGGCTAATTTGGGGTTTGGTTTGTTTTGTTTTGGGGTACTAGGGATTAAACTTTGGGCAATTCTACCCCCAAGTTATACCCTCAGTCCTTTTATAATTTGAAACAGGGTCTTGCTAATTTGCTAAGTGTCTCACTAAATTACTGAGGCTGGCCTCCAACCTGAGATCGCCTGTCTCAGCCTCCCAAGTACTGGTATTACAGGTGTGCAACACCACACCCAGCTACATGTGGCTAAATTTTTAAAAACTAAAGTGCTATGAGAAAATTTTCAATCTGAAAGACTGACAAGGAAACATAAATGCTAGAGTACCATTTGCACTTCCAGCCTCCTTTGGGAACTGTCTGCAATGGAGGGTCTAGGCAGTAAGTATGGTAACTTATGTCACAGTCATCACACAGCAGGAGTCTTCCGGGGTCAGTCACCTTCCCACAGGCCTCACACACAGTGCACTCCAGACACCTCCAGCCTTTGCTGAGAACCACTTTAGTGATCTGTAAAAGAAACCACCAATGCATGTGATTTATACATTAACCTAGACTTCATTTTGCATAATTAAGTATAGTATATAAAAGTAATAAGGTGCTTCTGTTCCTAGAGTCAGAAGACATAAGGAACTAACTTTGGAGGACAATAATGGATAGGGCACTCATTCATTCAGGGGTACTCCGGATCCAATCCAGGGGCACTCTATCACTGAGCTACACCCCCAGCCCTTCAGCCATTTTATTTTCATTTTAAGACAGATTCTTCTTAAGTTGTCCAGGCTGGCCTCAAACTGGTGACCCTCCTGGCTCGGCTTCCAAGGCGCTGGGTGTGCACCACTGTGCGCAGCACACTCATATACTATTAGGAGCTCACCCTTCCAGCAGAATAATTGAAAGCAGCATATATTTTAATGTCAGTTTTATTCCACAGAACTATCTATGCTGTAGATTTAATTCCATTGTTTTTTAGATAAGGTGACTGGATTTTAAAGAAATCAAGTAAGCTGCCCTATTACTATTGATACAGGATTTGAAAATATATCAACAAAGTCTCCATCTATGATATTTGTATAAACTCCATGCTTCTGAAACTTATGTATACGGCATGGGGACTTATCTATCAAAATCAATAGAAAAACTAAAAAGGAATGAGTGAATGAATGAATGAATGAATGAATGAATGAATGAATGTAAAACACGAGTTCTCAGGGACATTTCATGGCCTTGGAAGAGTTTTAGGCTATGAAGCCAGGACATTCCTATCTTACTCTCCTGCTTCAAAAATCTGAATTAGCAAAAATTTTGAGAATCTCTATATTTATGATAAATTCCTCAAAGAAGCCATACCATATATAATCACCAATTTGGAACCATCTCCTTTTTTTATACTTTTATTAGTGCATTGTAACTATACATCATAGTGAGGTTCGAAGTGATAGAAACAAACATGCAAACAGCACATGGTGTTTCCCTCCACATCCCACCCCACGCCCCTCCTCCCTCCCTGTATGCACTATTGAGACTGGTATTGATACCTTCATATATGGACATAGCATTATTTGACCTGTTTCCTTCCTCAATCCTTTTTTCCCCCCTCCCCACCTCCTTTCCCCAGTCCCCCTCCATTATTTTACTGGCCTCTATCATCATTATCTAAAACCCTTATGCTTTCTTTTTTTTTTTTTTTGCAGTACTAGGGATTGAACCCAGGGGCATTCTACCTCTGAGCTCCACCCCCAGCCCGATTTTTTTATTCTTTATTTTGAAACAGGGTCTCACTGAGTTGCAGAGGGCCTCACTAAGTAGCTAAGGCTGGCTGCAAACCTGTGATCCTCCAGTCTCCGCCTCCCAAGTACTAGGATTACAAGCATGTGCCACCATACCCAGCATGTTTTCTATTTTCTTTGTGTGTGTG
>PVJS01007701.1:0-55236 GCA_004027185.1 Glis glis | reverse complement strand
TAAACTATTGGTACCCTTTTGAATATTATGAGCTGCTGCATTAAATTTAGAATCTCTGCATAATGGGCCCATATCAATAAATTCAGCCTGGTCTAATTGTATATTATTTCCACCATTATCCCACACCCTTAAAATCCATTCCCATACATATTCCCCAGACCTCTGTTTATATGAATTAGAAATTTCAATAAGTTCTTTTGGGGTATAGCGTTCTTCCTCATGGGTCACAATCTGTACCTCACCTCTAGGGGCCCGCTTAGACTTGCTCCTAGTTATGGGCCTAGAGGCAAAAGTGGGTGGGGTGGGAGGGGTGGGTGGGTCCTGAAGGGTATCAGCATTACCTTGCTCTGTTGCCCTAGGCAATGCTGGAATATTTCCTCCAGGGGAGGGTGGAGAAGCCAATTCTGTAGAGGGTGGGGAATCCTCATCTTCTGGCAGGATTAACCTCTCAGAATGTTCAGATTCAATGTCCCCAGCCTCTTCAGAGTCCCAGATATCCCCGTTCCATTTTTCAGGATCCCATGGTTTTCCTATCAGAGCCCTTACCTTAACTACAGACACCTTTCTAGGCTGAGAATTCATCTTGCGTTGTAAGTCAGCCAATCTCAGAATGAGGGCCTGTGTTTGATTTTCTGCAATTTCTGTTCTCCGGCTACAGGAGACAAGATTCTCCTTTAACGCGCACTGACTAGCGGTGAGATCTGCTATGCGGTTTTGGAGCTTATCCTTTTCCCACTCTAATTTATCCAATGATGCCAGGAGCAACCAGCCAACATCAGTATATTCCTTAGTATTAAGGAAATGTTCAAAAGTACGATATAGTCACTAAACTCTTTACCCCTCACAAGAGGAGAGTTAGGGTAATCGAAAGGATCCACCCTTTCCATAGCTTTAAATAGTTCACACCATGGGGTATCACCTCCCCTGCTAACTGAAGGACGGCCTTCACTCACTTTAGGCCTAATCAAATCGGAGAGCCAGCTCCAGAAGCCAGAAAACCAACTAAGAAAATACATTCTTGCAATTCTGTTATTCTAGAACCACTCCTGGTACCAAAATCTGTATTGGACAGGGTTCTCTAGATTAACAGAATACACAGAATGAGTATATTTGAAAAAAGGGATTTATCAGATGGGCTTACAGTTTGAAGCAACATAGTCCCAGGTTCTGACTGCACGTGGAGAGTCAGAGGAACCAGTAGCTGGTCGAACGGTCTAAGAGCTGGAGTCTTAGGATCAGAGCAACCACTAATTCAGTCCCAGTCCAAGACGTGAAGATCAGGAAGCTCTTCGGAGAAACGATGGTGAAGTTTCAGTTCCAAGAGCAGGAGGCCGAGAAGATCAATGAGCTCTTCGGAGAAAGGCGAAGCCAGCGGCCGACGATCTCAGGCAAGAGCAGAAGCGTTTTTCCTCGGAAAGAGTCACGCACTCTCTACGCGGCTTCTCCCTCTTTATCTAAGTCCGCACCTATCAGAATCCTGCTGCCTACATTCAGGGCAGGGCTTTCTCTTTAATCTGCTGTTACACACCCAAAATCACATAATCTTGGGTGTGTCATGATCAGGTCAAGTTGACAACTTAGATTAACTATCACAGTATCTACCCAAAAGAATGGAAACCAAACTACCAGAATAACATATGCATATCTATGTTTATAGCTGCACAATTCATAATTGCCAAACTATGGTACCAACCAAGATGTCCATCAACAGATGAATGGATTACAAAATTATGGGACATACACACAATGGAATTTGACTCAGCCATAAAGAAGAACAAAATTATGTCATTTGCAGAGAAATTGATGGAACTGGAGAATATTATGCTTACCGAGTGTTGTGTGCATGTATGCCTTCACCACTCTTTATTTCATCATGATGTATCACAATGCACCAATAAAACAAATTTTAAAATATTTCATCAAGAAGCTACACTTTAGAGAAGATCAGCCATAGTGAAAAGCAAAAAAAAAAAAAAAAAAGAAGAAGCTAAGGATGGAGACCCAATGACCAAAAAGATTTAAAGAGAGAAGAGAGGAGGAACCCAAATGATAAAGTAGAAGGCACAAACAGGTTAGAGAAGACCAGGAGAGAGTAGTAAAGTGGTATCAGGAACACAAACAAGAGCTATTTGAAAATGGAAGACACAAATAATCAGAAGTGAAGCACGTTGAGGTTGAAGCTATTCTTCACTGACTCGTTTAATTGTTTTCATGGTTTGTTATAAAAAACTTATGAGAATATTATTTAAAATGTGAGACTGGCTTTATTTTGCTAATATAACAGTCTATATGACTAAAAAGGGAATTAATTTCATTACTTTTCTTGACACACCATAATCTGGAAGACAGTCATAGTGAATGCTATGCTAGTGTTCTCAGTGTTGGTATGTGAGAAACCACATTATAATTTCAAATCCTAATTCCCACCTATTATGTATTAGAATGGTCTCTGCAGATGCTGAAAGGGGGCCTACATTGTTTGTAGCATAGCCCCCCTCCTTTTTTTGAGGTAACTACACTTCAGTCGGACATGCAGGTCTAATGATATTACTAACTAGTTGGGTGCACTAGGGAAATCACTTTCTTAAATCACTTTTTTTATTAATGGGTATATTTGTGGTTGGCTTCTCCTGATGTGGATCGATTGAGATAAACCATGAGCTAATCCACACTTCTTTATTGATTTAATAGTGGATTTTCGCCAGGTACCTATGTCCTATTTTACAGCTTATGCCCCACTCCAGGTGGAAATGGACCTTTTGCCAATGCTATTTACACTGCTTGCCCTCTAAATAATTATTAATCTGTCCTTCACTTTTCTTCCCACTCTGTGTTAGGCATAACTTCTTCTTCCTACACAAAATATAGTTTACAAACCACTATGCTTGCATTCATTACATTTCCCCTAATTATAAGATGATGTGGCCTTTGGGGCAAATACTTTAATTATACTTAAATGTGTATTTCAAATATGTAGCACATGTTTGACACAAACTGATGTTTAGCAAATGTATAGGAAGTGTTTGGGCAAAGGAGTCTGATATATCACGATGTCTTTCGATCAATTGGGAGAGAGTTGCCTAGACCAGTTTGCCCCTATGAACGAAACTGAAAGTCTATGGATCTGTCATTGTGCAGAGTGGTGAGAGCTCACATAGTGCATGATACCATACATGGTTTCCAAGGAAGCTTCATTGGGAAGTTCTGTTTAATTAAATGGCCAGATGGCAATGGAGGGCAGCCATTCTATCCACATTGAGGAGATGCATATTGAAGCATAACTTTTCTGGGTAGGATAGATGGGGACATGGATGATAACAGAACTAAACAACTACCAGCTGATGGGCTTGAAGACAGCAGAATGGAGTGCCTGCTGCCACAGCACAGTTACACACAGGGCAGAACCACTATGCAATCAGAGGGCAATGGTAAGAGGCTGCCTACCTACTTACCTAGAGAGTCTGAAAGGCACAAATACAATGCCCAAATCTCAAAATGAGATCTGCCAGGCTAAGCAAGCCAGTCTTGTGAATGCAGTGTTTTGAGATCACTCATTTCCTGTTCAATTCTATGGGCCCTCAGCTTGAAATTCCATGTGCTGTTATTTTCTTTTTGGGGTTTAGCCAACTGCAATAAAAACTTTTGGGGAGGGATGTGTTAGAATTTCAAATATATGTTAGAATTATGGTGTTTCCCTGTGTAAGATAACATTTAAAAAGTATAGTGTGCAGAATACTGGATCATTAGGAACATTTTGATAGTGTTTGAAGATACTGGCATTCTGAAGATTTGTTGGATTGACATCTCTTTGTTTAATTGTTATTATGCCTATATCAAGCCACTAAAGAAATGTTTATGGATGATGATACATTGGTCTCTTTTATAGCCCATCATATAAATGGATAATAAACTTTATCTACAGTGTTATTTTCAAATAAGCCATGGCATACTGAATGGATATGCACTGTTAGATATAAAATCATTTTTATGTATTTGGAGTCTTTGAACTTCTTTTCTAGTTCTTTTCAAATATACCAAAAATTATTGTAAGCTATAGGTACCCTACTAGGCTATAGAACAGCAGAACTAATTTTTCTGACTTAACTGTGCTTTGGGGCCCCTTACCCAGTTTCTCTCTGTCCTTTCAACATCCTATCTTCCCAGCTTCTAGTGACTCTATTCCACTCTATTTTATGAGGTCAATTTTTTAATTTCCACAAATTAGTGAAAATATGTGGTATTTGTCTTCCTTTTTCTGCCTTATTTCACCTAACAAGATGTCCTCCAGTTTTGTCCACTTTGATGAGTTGGAAAATTAATATTGTTACTATGACCATACTATTAAAAGCAATCTACAGATTCAATGTAATCCTTATCAAAATACCAATGGTGTTCTTCACAGAAATAGAAAAATAATTAAATTCACATCGAACCACAAAATACCTCCAAAAGCCAAAGCAATTGTGGGAAAAAGAGGCCAAGTTGGAGGCATCACAATATCTGACTTCAAATATACAAAATGTTCCTCTTTATTTTTTATACTTTTATTAGTGTATTACAATTCAATTAGTGAGGCTCAATGTGATACAAACATACATGCACACAACTCTTGGTGTATTTCCTTCTGCGTCCCACCCCATGCCCACCTCCTCTCTTCCATACATGATCTTTTCTACTAAAATTTGATTTTGTTGCATACATAGATCACAGAGAATTGTATTTGCTAATTGTCTAATGTTAAACTAATTATTCCTGGAACACACTCAACTTGGTTATAAATGATTATGCTTCTCATATCTTGCTCATATGTTTAAAATTATTTTCATCCATGTTCATGAGAGAAATTTGCTTTCTGGTTTATTGACAAAAGTATCATGTCATGTCTGGTAACAAAGTAGTGCTATTAATTTGTGAGTTGAGTAATGTTTCCTCTTTTCTTTCCCCAAAGATATTGTACAGATTTTTTTCTTTTAATAATTGACAGAGGTCTCTGGGGAATCTACCCAGAGACTTGACTTTTCTTTGCATAATTTTTTTACTAATTCAATGTGTTTTATAGTTAGAGGACTATAATTCCATTTCTTGAATCAGTATCAGTAATGTCAATTTTTCTAAGAATTTGGTCATAATATTTGAGTTTGAAAGTTACTGATGTGCATCTTTATCCCATGTTACTTTTTAATATGTGCAACATCTGTGAATTATGTGTGGACAGTTATTGAGAAAGATCTCTGCTCTTTAATTTCTCTTTTTAACAACATTTACAAATTTGTATAATATATATTATACCTATAAGAGGAATGCTAACATGAAAAAATCTAAAATAAATGGTTCTGCTTTTATGAATTCTGGAGAGACTGCAAGAAAAGGGTTATTGCTAGCTACCTAGTTGCAAACTTTTGTTATACAGACATATATTTCATTATGCTATTGTTTGAAATAACTTGTAAAGCAGATCAGCAAATCACGGGTGACATAAGGCTAACAGAATTGATTTTAAAGCCCTACAGTATTACTCTGTGTTACTTTCTTTGTGTTGAATTTTTAAATTCTGCTAGTCACATCCTAACAGAGGCCGGTTAGAGGCAGCCTTACTAGTTGATAAGATTGTGGCCACAAGTATTTAACCAGACAATGAAGGCAAGCACAGGGGAAAAAAATCAGATGTTGGCCTGTCAATCCACTAAAGGCAGAGTAAAATATCAGTAAAAACCAATGTGGCTAAATAAAAAGAAATTCTTTTGATGAGACTTTTGCTTGTAATTACTTACAGAAGATATTGATTGAAAACACTAATTTTTTAAAGCATTTGTGTTTACCAAGAAATATAAAACACATATAAAAGCCTGTGGTTTCTGTGACCATTAAGCAAAATACAGCTCCTAACCTCTACCATCATGATGAAGACTTGCACACATTACCCAACCCCTAAGAAGAATATACTTCCCGTGTTTTGATTATGGACAAAGGAAAGTCTCCCAAACAACAAAACCAGTGTTTGCAGTGACAATTTCCAGAGGGCATTATAATGAGCTCCAATATGGGTTACAGAGAACTTAATTCAGTGACAAAACAAAAGTTTTCACTACTCTTGTCTAGTGGGATTTGATGGTTGCTATAGATCAGTGACCGCTTAATTTCCCATGTTCTCCCCACCCCATGCTTTCTTCCATAAAAGAGTTCTCAATGCATTAGAGAACTCCATTCTCATCCCAATATTTTATATTGGTGTATGGGGAGGGGAAACCCCCTTTCTTTTTGTGTTTTAATATCCTACAAAAAAGAAGCCCAAGATTATTCTTTGCAGTAACTACCTGATCTGCCCGCTGTATTATTTCTTTCCCCGCCATTTCCAATTCCCCAAGACTACTGGAGGCTCTGTTTTGGTGGTTCTTTTAGTTACTGTTTTCTCCCTTATCTCCCTGCATTTAGTGAAATCTCTACACTCCTCATGGTACTGAAAATGATAAATCACATCACATTCAAGCTATCTGGGAGCTAAACTACTGGCATTTAAGACAATAAATTTTGCAGTAAAACCTTTCCCTCATCTAACACTAATATTTTTGCCTTCCTCAGTCTATCACTAGTTGGAAATAACATCAATTTGGTGTTGAGATTGCAAAGGACAGAGGAATATATACTGTGTGATAGTTGATAAAAATAAATATTATCAGGAAAAGTGTCTTGGTATAATGAACTTTAGATAGCTATAGAAAGATAATCTAGATATCTAGCTGTGAGATACATACTTAGATTACTGAACTAGACCAGCAGAAGAAAAATTTATTCTTTCTTCCTGGATTTCATATTACATGTAGAATTTCAAACCCTTCACCTCTAATGGTCTTCCTAAATGATACTGGCATTATTACCCAATGATGTTTATGTGGCTTATTCTTTGCTCCCAAGAACATTTCTAATTCTTTAGGTAGATGAACAGACTGAGTTACAAGGCACATAACAGTCATATGTTAAGTCATTTGTGGACCTGGACTGAATTTCTGAACCTTTTTTCAAAGGAGTTTCATTCAATTTTCAGTACATTGTATGTACCTGAAAATTTCCAATACTGTTTAAGAGATATACATGACTCTCTGACTTTCACATTTTTCTTATCCTGTTTTTAGTTGACTGCATTTAAGTCAGCCTGGCCTTGCCTTTCTTGCCTTAGGTTGTTTGTGTACCTCACACTTGAGGTACAGGTGAAAGGTGGGTCCAAACCAGTCACATTCATTAAGTCAGTGTGACATGCTGCAAAAGAGGAAGGACATGAGATTAGCCCTGCCACAGATGAGCCTAAATATGTCCTTTTTGGATGTGTCCTTTGTAAATGTTATGTAATAATTTTAAGGGGCTATTTGTGTATGATAAATTACATATGACCGATTGAATGAGGTGTTTAAATTACATTTAACTAGCCTGGCGTGGTGGCGCACGCTTGTAATTCCATTACTTGGGAGGCTGAGATAGGAGAATCACAGGTTCGCAGCCAGCCTCAGCTACTTAGTGAGGCCCTCTGCAACTTTTTTTTTTTTTGCAGTACTGGGGATTGAACCCAGGTGGATTCTACCTCCGAGCTACACCCCAGCCCTATTTTTTATTCTTTATTTTGAAACAGGGTCTCACTAAGTTGTGGAGGGCCTCACTAAGTAGCTGAGGCTGGCCTCAAACCCAGTTCCTCCTGCCTCAGCCTCCCAAATACTGGGATTACAAACATGCGCCACAACACCCAGCTCCTCCACAACTTAATGAGACCTTGTTTCAAAATAAAGAATAAAAAATAGGGCTGGGGGTATAGCTTGGAGCTAGAATGCCCCTGGGTTCAATCCCCAGTACTGCCAAAAAAAAAAACAAACAAACAAAATAAAGAATCCCAGTACTTGGAAGGCTGAGACAGGAGGATCCGGGTTCATGGCCAGCCTCAGCTACTTAGTGAGACCCTTCGCAACTTAGTGAGATCTTGTTTCAAAATAAAGAACAAAAAATAGGGCTGGGGGTATAGCTCGGAGGTAGAATGCCCCTGGGTTCAATCCCCAGTACTGCAAAAAAATAAAAAATAAAAAAAATAGGGCTGAGGATGTAGCTTGGAGGTAGAATGCCCCTGAGTTCAATCCCCTATGTGACAGAAATATAAAAGATTCTACAAGGATTTGCTCCTCCTTTTGTCTCACCTTGCAAAGATAACAGACAACAGGTTCCTTTATTAATAAAAGTTCCCCACCACTCGTTCCAGTAGAAATGGCTCCTGTCCTGACTTCCAAATTGTTCTTCCTAAATGGTTTTTCCCCATTTTCTAAGGAACTAAAGGGATTTATTTCTTTTTCCCTTTTTTTGGGGGGGTGGATGGCTGTGGGGGAGGTACTGGGTATTGAACTAAGGGGTGCTCTACCACTCAGTTACATCTCCAGCCTTTTTTTGAGACAAGGTCTCACTAATTTGCCCCTAGCTTCAAACTTGGAATTTTCCTGCCTCAGCCTCCAGAGTAGCTGGGATTACAAGTGTGCACCATGCCCTGCAGAAGTGATTTCCAAATGCAGATTTAATCACACTATTTCCCTGTTTAACCACCTATTCTATCCATTATGGCTGGATCGATTTTTAAAATTTTTTTTAGGATTTTGTTTATTGGTGCATTGTAATCATACCTCTTGATGGGTTTCAGGATGTTAGGAGCATACATGCACGCATCGGTCAATTAGCCCTCCCCCAATTCCCACCCCCATTCCCTCCCGCCTCCCTCCTTCTCATGCTCAGCATAGTAGTTGACTTTGATATATTTGTGTATGTATGTCCTGTGCATTAAGGTGTTTCCCTCTCCCCCCGCCCCCATCTTCCTCAGGTCTCTTCTTTACTCATCTGAGGTTTTCTCCATCACCCGCCCATGTCCTCCAGGGGGGCTGTGGCTCACCCACCCGCATCCTCAGTGCTGGGGTGCTCTGGGGCAGGGCCATGGCTCACCTGCCCTATCCTCAGTGCTGGGCTGTTCTGGGTCAGGGCTGTGGCTCACCAGTCCATGTCCTCAGTGCTAGACTGCTCCGGGTCAGGGCCGTGACTCACCCACCCGTGTCCTCAGTGCTGGGCTGCTCTTGGGCAGGGTTACATCTTCTTTGTCTCTCCTCCTCTCTCTCACTGCGGAAGCAGAGGCATGCGGCCTGCTTCTTGTAGCCGTCTCCGTCGTAGGTGCGGGTCTGCTCCGACTTGAGTCTCATCATGGTCCGGAGTTGACTGCTTTTGATGATGGTCTGTAGTCGCTGGCTCCACGGGGATCTGCTGCTTCTTTGCTGGAGATCTCTGGGAGTCACGGTGCCAGTGTGGCTTCCAAGATGGCGCCACTGCCGCCACTCTCCACTCACCAGGTGAGATGCATGGAGCTCTTTACAGTCCTCTGCTCTCTCTGCTGCCTTCTATTCTGCTGCATTTTGACTCTCATTGTTTTGTTGAGTTTTGGCTGCTTTTCTTTCCTTGTCAAGAAGCAGTCTTCCCACTGGTTGAGTTCTGAGTCTCAGAGCGCCTGAAGCACCCTGTCTCCCTCTATCCCGCCATCTTTAATCTCCTGGATCATTTATTGAAGGTAGCATAAATACAAAAAAAAAAATAATTATCCCTATCTTGAAACAGGATAAGCATTTTTAAAATGGGTTTAAAATTCAAAGAAAATAACTAATTGTAGATGCTGTTGTCGAAGGAAACATACAAGCAACACACATACCTTCTGAAGTTATTCAACTGTGATTACTTTAGATTAGATAACTTGGGATACTTCATGTGGCATAAATGATTTAAATATAAACAGAGCAGTTTTTCTCTATTTCCCTGGAACTTGGCCTTAGCTGTGAGTTTTCAAATGCTAGGTCTGATCACTTTCTGTGGTAAGGCTATAATAAGAAGGGTAGAAAAAAACATTGCCAGCTAGCCACCAAGATCCATGTTGTCTAAAGGAAAATAAAATTACACATGTGGAAAGAGTAAATAACAAATATACATGTGAATGACACAAGTATCTACACATGAGCTATATAATAGCAATAAAATGATGATTAATATTCATTGATCATTTAGTATGTCCTGTAATCTCTGCTAAATTCTTCCAGATAATGCTGTATCATTGAATTCTTACAGTAACTATATGAGGCATAAACTATTACACCTACTTTACAGATTGAAGGATTCAAGAGGCTGTATAATGTACTTAGTTTTAGCCTATTTGTAAGGAGTAGAGATGGAACTGGTTTTCTGGAGTTCATAACTTTATAATACTTCTTTTTTTTGCGGTACTGGGGATTGAACCCAGGGGCATTCTACCTCCGAGCTACACCTCCAGCCCTATTTTTTATTCTTTATTTTGAAACAGGGTCTTACTAAGTTGTGGGGGGCCTCACTAACTAGCTGAGGCTGGCCGGGAACATGCGATCCTCCTGTCTCAGTTTCCCAAGTACTGGGATTACAAGTGTGTGCCATCATGTCTGATTTATAATACTTTAAATGGGGCTGTTACTTATGTCTGGGGAATCACTAAGATAGTGGATTCAAATGATGAATAGAATTAAATATATTTATTATAAAATACTATTTAAAATATTTCTTATGTGTTACAGAACAATTAAGATACTTTTCCAGCACAGAGGAAGAGGGAGAGTTCTCAAGAATTAGAGTTCACCTTTGGTTAGAATGGGCACTCAGCCAACCTTATTTCCACAATGTTTTGAAGTCTTGATGTATATACAGCATAAACACTAATAAATCTAGTGTAGTGTATGTTTGTCCTAGAAAACTTAACAGAATTAAAAAAATCACATCACTGTTCCTTATTGTTGCAGTAGTCATCATAGTACATTTCAAGTCCCTATTCTGAAACAGCAACTTCATATATGATATTTTTACTAATTGAGTTCAATAGCAAAAATGGAAGCAGGTGCATACATAAAAATTTAGTTTGATAGTTGTAATCCATTTGGAATAAACAACAAACAATATATCTTAAATTGTCATTACTCTGGTATTCAAATGAAAGGAGATTCATGAACAGTTATGCAAATTTCAAGGAACAAAATACAGTTTAAAAGGAGTATGCAAAACATGAAAAGATGGCGATTCCTTATTTTCTTAGCTGAGGGAGGTCTGTATTCTGAAATATTTGTATTTCAGAAATCTAATATTTAAGGAGGAAGAAACTGGTAATTTAGTTGTCATTGGCACAGATATAACTATGGGAGATTCCTATAAATATTTTTAGTTAATTACTGTTGGCCAGGAAGTCAGACAATTCATGATACAAACATAATAATTCATAGGAAAAGAAGACAAAGAAAATGGATTTTCAAAGCATGAAACAGTATATAAATGAAAGAATAAAACAAAGGAACATGAGACTCATTCATTCATTATTCATTAATTCAATGAGTTTTCATCAAGCACTTTCTATTTGCTGTACAAGATGTACCTATGAATGTAGCCTCTAAAAGGTACAAAAATTTAACAGTAATAGCCCAGTTCATTATTTAACTGCAATTATCATAAGTGCTCAAAGGAGACATTACAGTGGACTATGACCTGTGCATATAGCTACTTATTTCTTACAGCAGCACTCTGAGTGGAATTCAATATTCTCCTCTTTTAAGGTTAATATAACTTTTTTAGGGTCATGCTGCAGGACTGTGGCACAGCTGGCTTGAGCCAAGGCTCTTTGTTTCTAGAGACTGTACTTTTGATCACTATTCTCCCAGACTAAGCACTCAGCTATTAATTGTCCAGCCACTGTGTGAATTTCTACACCAAGATTTTTAACTATGGTAAAATGCTTTTCATAGAATTGAGCATAGTAGGGCAATGTTCAAGAAAAAAATGCTATTTTGAAGAAGTACCATGTAATGGTTTAGTCTGGAACCAGTCAGGAATTAAATTAACTCCCTGCTCCACCCTTCCTCAGTCTGTGTGAACTTGGGCAAGGTTCTTCTGCTTTTCAAGTATCTATAAATATTAAATTGAGAAAACTTATTGCAGATTTGCTATGAGGTTTACATGAGATTATAAATATGCAATATATTCCTGGCACAGAGAACTGTTCATTAGGTACTACTATCTTTAGCAGAAAACAAAAATTGAAAATTAATGTCATGGAGGACTTTGAATGTCCTGCATAGGAGTGCAAATATTCTATAAGAAAAAGGAAGCCACTAAAATCTGAAAAAGAATAAGAAACATACATGATAATTAGTGAATAGCTACAGTTTAAAAGTGTTTCCAAATAGGCTATGTAATTCAATCCTGACTTGACTTGAGGGATGACATTTTTTTTTGTGGTACTGGGGATTGAACCCAGGGGCATTCTACCTCCGTGCTACACCCCTGGCCCTATTTTTTATACTTTATTTTGAAACCGGGTCTCACAAAGTTGCGGAGGGCCTCACTAAGTAGAGAGAGAGAGAGAGAGTGACAGGGAGAGAGAGAGAGAGAGAGAGAGAGAGAGAGAGTTGAGGCTGGCAGTGAACCCGGATCCTCTGGTCTCCGCCTCCCAAAGTACTGGGATTACAAGCATGTGCCACCATGCCCGGCCGAGGGATGACATTTTGATTGCCATTTTACAGGTAAAGAAACTAAAACTTAGCCTCAAGAAGTCATAATTCTTAGTAAAATAGCTTAGATTTAGTTCAGGACTTCAAGTCAAAGGTCTGTATAACTTTCACCACAACACAGCTGATGGATAATGTAAAGCCTCTTTAAATTGTAAAGAGGCTATGTGGCAAAAGTAGGGTATAAAGCTATTTTGGAAATGAACAAATTTGGTAACAAACCAATTCAGAACACTGAATAGGAAGTGGATAATTTTCTATTTTTCATTTTTACAATGATGATCGGAAGAATGCAGGTATCCCTTGGATGTTTGGAAGCTGAAAACGCCAGTGTTGGTTGTTTCTCTGCCATTCCTCATCTCTGTGACAAGTTATAGGCAAGTCATGTCATGTTGTGGCTTCTCATTTGAGAATTATCAATGATCAAATGAGAGCCCCCTCCCTCTAAAAAAGAAAAGAAAATAGAGCTATATCAAGCAAAACAGAAAATTCAAAATTTCAAAAGGCAAACATGCTTCTATTTTTGTCATTTTAAAAACACAAGCTACCAGCTGGGCGTGGTGGCACACACTTGTAATCCCAGTACTTGGGAGACTGAGACCAGAGGATTCGAGTTTGCAGCCAGCCTCAGCTACTTAGTGATGCCCTCTGCAATTTAGTGAGACCCTGTTTCAAAATAAAGAATAAAAAATAGGGAATGGACCCACCATATGACCCGGCTATACCACTACTGGGTATCAAACCAAAGGGATTGAAACCAGAAAACTACAGTAATATATGCATACCCATGTTCATAGCAGCACAATTCACAGTGGCCAAATCATGGAACCAACCTAGGTGTCCATCAACAGATGAGTGGATTACAAAATCGTGGGAAATACACACAATGGAATTCTTCTCAGCAATAAAGAACAAAATAACATCATTTGCAAGAAAGTGGAAGGATCTGGAGAACATTAGGTTAAGCGAGATCAGTCAATCACAAAAAAAGAAGGGACATATGTTTTCATTAATATGAGCAACCTAAGGAGTAGTAGGGTCACACAAGGGACTCTGGTTGATAATGGAGAACTCTCAACAGAAAAAGGGAAGTGGTACAAGGGAAGGGGGAGGGCAAGAAAGAAGGGAATTAATGGAATTACTATCATAAAGAATATGTACATGTGAAAATATACCAACATCATTCTTGGTACTTCATATGGGTGGGGGGAGGCGGGGGGGCACTAAGAGCTGTGTGCATATATATTAACATCAAATAGATATTCATTGCAATGTAAGACTCCAATAAAGCATGTTAAAAAAAATAGGGCCGGAGGTGTAGCCCAGAGGTAGAATGCCCCTGGGTTCAATGCCTGGTACCTCAAAAAAAAAAAAAATAAATAAACAAATGAAAAAAAAATGCAAGCTTCCATTCCCAGCATTGAATTTAAAAAATTATAGGAAAATACAGTTAGAACTATTGGAGTTGAGAGTATCTATCCAATAATTTATTTTTGTTTATTAAAATAAAAAATCAGAAAACTAGGAAGATTTTCAATCACATTTAGCACACATTAATCCACAAATAGAAGAAACATTATATAATTTTCATATCCTGAAACTGCTTGCTAGGATCCTTTCAGGCATACTGCTCCAGTCTGAACTGTGAAAATGAAGATCTGTATTGGTTTGTTGTAGATAGCATATGTACAGAGGGACATTTTTCCAAGTTTGTCCTCTATCCAGATAAACTTTTGTAAAATTACTGTGAAAAAAAATGGGACTCTGGCCTACAAAATTTATGTAAAATCTAGAATATATGAAATTATTTAACTGCTTGCAAGAATAATTTATATGAAGAATTTCTTGCCTCCCATCCTTTATGTTTAAAGTAGATAATCTGAAATCTTTTTGCCTAAGATAATGACAAATCAATGTAGAAAATATTCATGCAAAAAGAGAATCTTCAATGAATGGTGAGATGGTAAACTAAAATATGTTTGGGCTTGGTTTTGTTGGATTGTTAAGAGATGGCACTGGGTTTTATATACATATAGAAAATTTGGCTCGTATGACAATGAAATCTATATTATAGAAAAGCAGTCATCCCATGAAAGATTTTTACTATTCTGCAAAGATAGTTTTGATTTATAACAAATTAATGGTCTGTCTCTCCAGAAATAAACAGCCTTCGAAACTTAAGCAGCTAGAATGAGAATAAGCTTCTAAAACCGCATAATCTAACATCATTATTTCACGCAGAAAGATGCTGGGCTCAGAAAAGAAGTGAAGTTGTTAACTAAGGTTATACTTGTAGTTAGAGGTTCCAACTAGACCCTGACATACTGATTCTGGTACACTATTCCTGTATTAAACTTTATTTTTCCTCAGTATGCTCCATGTTTTGTTCACCTCGAAACAGACCCCATCTGAGATTGGGTTTTCACTCATAGATGAAAACAAATCAGGACTCCAGCCAAATTCCCAACACACAGGTCCATTTCAAACAAAGGACTGGAGGCTGATATATGCCAACAAATAAAATAATACTCATAAGGATGGGGTATTTTTTAGGCCAAAGATATGACCTTCACACAGGCAAAAATAGAAGCAGTGTTGATTATACTCCATAAGATGGAGGAGCCAATGAATTATATATAAAGATAGTTCAAATTGCTTGTGATAGCAAGAGTCTAGCCAAGGACATCCACAGGCAACCTTTTTAAACATTTCTTTATTCTTCCTCAAGAAAATATTTCAACTCTTTACCCTGTGGGATAGAAGCATCCAGGTAAATAGAAAGCACCTGAATCATTATGTATTGTCAGAGAGCAATGCAAATGTGACTAAAAAATCCTCAGAGTTAGCCGGGCGTGTGGCGCACGCTTGTAATCCCAGTACTTGGGAGGCTGAGACCAGAGGACCCGGGTTCGCGGCCAGCCTCAGTGAGGCCCTCCGCAACTTCGTGAAACCCAGTTTCAAAATAAAGTATATAAAAATAGGTCCGGGGGTGTGGCTCAGAGGTAGAACGCCCTGGGTTCAATCTCCGGTACTGCAAAAAAAAAAAAAAAAATCCTCAGAATTAAAAAAAATTAAAAACTAGGTAACTATGGTAAATGGGGGGGTCATGTGACATTATTAGGAAAGAGGAAAAGTATAGGGTGAAAGGAGGGCTGGATTACAGTTTGAATATCTTCATAATGAATGCATCCTCATATTCACCACCTAATCAAAGAGGATTGAAAACAACGCCAAGCAGAGGAAGGCTTGTGAGCAGAATGTGGGAGAGAAATGTGCTTCAGGGAACTGCTCAGGTTTATCTCAGGGGCTGAAGGGCACTGGACAGTCATTGTGACATGCTATTTAGAAGTTGCTCTCAGGAGAGAATACTAGCTGTGAGATAAAGGCTGTCTTCACAAATGGAAAAAATTTGAATGTATTAAGCTGGACTTCTGGGCCCTGTCCTTCTGCAAAGATGCTTTCCAAAGGAAATTGTCACAGGAAAGTTTTTCATCACTCTTATGTCTTCTCAAGACAATTGTCATGTGTTTAGGTCATCATCAGCCAAGTCACTGGTTAACATTGGAAGGAGAGGAAGCCGGTGATGAGGAAGGACCACATGCAAAGACAGATGAGCAAAGAAATCACCAAGTCAACCGAAGAGAGGCACATTTTGCAGGCCTAAAAGAAGCCAAAAATGAAAGGGCTTTACTTTTCCCTAAGAAAGAACATAAGCAGTTTCTACCACCAAATGATCAAGAGTTTTTGGTGTTTGGGAAATGATAGTAACTCCACACTGGAAAAGCCACCCTCCTGGTCCCTTTTTGCCTTCATGAGCAACCATGGGAGGAACTGCGTGAACAAAATCATGCATGTTAAAAGAGGGAGCTGAGGTTGAAGACATCAACATGGCATGGCTGAGCTCTTGTGTACAAAAGCAACAGTAGCTTTAGGGACTCCATGGCCTTCATAGAAAGGATGGCTAGCTAACAGAATTTAGAACTGGCTATCCTTTCTAAGGAAATGTATACAAAAGTGTGACTCTACAATGGATTTAATGAATCCATTTAAAATGGATTAAGCCTTTTTCCCAAAATAAAATTAATCTATCACTTCCTTGAGTCAAACGTGTTCAAATATTCATGATATTTTAAAGAATTTTGACAGATTCATTTTTTTTTCTTTTGGTAGGAGTATCAATTTAATCCTAGGCAGCTGCCTGGAGTATTGAGATATATTTGGGCATGCATACAGAATTTGCAAGTGAAACTTTCAGTGTTCATTTGTGAATGACCCAACACCTCTGGGGAAAGGAAATCCTGATGACAGTATGGCTTGATGCCACTTGGACAGGTCAGATGACAGGCAGACTATAGAACCTGACATTCTCTTGTAATTAAAATTAATTACAAAATTTAGAGCAAGAGAGAGAGAGTGTGCATGCCAAAACAAAAATAGCAAGCAGAAACCAAAGACAACTATTTCACTAGAAATAATTTAGTGTGGAATAATTGTCAGGGCTTTGGAGGGAGTGTCAATGAATTTCAACCTCTTTCCTTCTCCAGAATTCAAAGCTAATTGAAAGACAAGAGGCAAGCAGCATCTTTTTTTTTTTAATGCACCTTTATTATGAACTGCTAAAAGGAACTTGGGTAAATTAAATTTAAAAGGGTTTAAGGGGCAGGGGATGGGGAGGTGTGTATAAAGTGAAGGCAGGTGCAAGGCAAACGATGCATGTGATCTCAGTTGGATCATTACAGTGGAAAATCCCTAACTAGAGGGTAGCTGGTCTCCAGTGGGTTAAGCTTAGGTTTCCCTTTCCATGTTCACTGAGTTGGGCTTTGATTTGCATATGTGGGAACTTAGGGTGCTGGAGCCACCTCAGCCTAATGGTCTCCCAATTACTATTTTTCAACAGGACTAAACCTGTAATGAAAATCAGGTTTCTAGGTGAAGACTATATTGACATGACTTCACTGAGTATATCCACATATTCCTAATGTATAGATAACTTGGGTATAGGCTTCAGCCAACTTTGCCATGTCCATGATAAATACAAAGATCTCTATTTCTTCAGGGCCAATGAATGACCCTGTTGGCAAGGTTTGTTTTTATCCCCAGATGTTGCATGGAAAATAAAGTGCTAACCCAAGCCCCCAATATCCCAGAGTGCATGCTTGATATTGATAAAATATAGTTATGTTTAGAGTAGTTTTAATCTCGTACATAGATAATTAGGCAAACAATGTAATCAATTTTATGTTCTTTGGGTTACTAAGTTAATTAGAATATCAATTATCCCGAATGTCTCCTCATCTCAATCATTTTGAATCAATGAGAGGTATTCTGTTGAACAAACATTTCTGGAATGAGAAAGAGTATTCCAGGTACCAGAGGCACCAATTCTGATAATAGTGGGAATTACAGATAATGCTATTATTGAAGAGTAGAATACAATTGGAGAATTGACACAAGTTAGAAGTCAAGCTATAGGTTCAAACAAGATCTTAAAAATTGGGATTTTTTAAAAACCCAATATTGGGTGCCATGTTTGTGTTATTACTACATATTTCTTTGGTTAAAAAACCAAAACAAATAAAAATTCTCTTCTTTAGCAACAGATATTGTCATCCTGCTAAAGAAAAGATGGAACTAGAGATCATCTTAGAATCACCAAAGTTGCCATACTTTGAAGGGTAATTGAATGGGAAAAGTCTCATTTTTTTCTGGAGAGAGGAATGGTCCCACTCTGGGCTTGGTGGTTCTCCTTCTGAATGTGATCGACTTTGAACTAGGTTCTCCTTTCATTTGTGGAGCTGATTTGCATGCTAGGAGTTAATGTACATGAAACATAAAGAGGTTTATAGATCTACAGTATAAATCTACATTTCCTGAGGATCGATGACTGGCCCTGTTGTTGGCAAATAAGTGCTCCCTCAGTTACAGTTGCAAAGGAACTTGGCTCCAACATTGGTAATCGCTGCAGGAGAAAAAGAACCTGCCTCCACTCATGAAACTTGGACCCGAACTTTAAGGTCAGCTCTACATAATTGAAAAGTTTCTCGTTTTCATATAGTCCAAATGTTCTTCTTCAGAACTCATCTTTCTGTTATGTCAATGAGATTCACCATTCCGAGCCACTAGGTGAATCAGCACTGGTCTCCAATAGCTTCTTTCTGCTACCTCATCCCTATGAACTAAGGAAATCAAAAGAATCTTAATTCAAGGGACTCTAAGGACCTTGGTTTGGAATCCAGCCCCTAAGCAAGTCGTTGGGGAATGAGCATCCCTCCCCTGAATATGTTATTAATAGGCGATGCTGCTGCTTTAATATACACCACTGCTTCATAAAATGGGGATTTAGTCAGTTATCTTTGCTTGAGACTCAAATGGTTAGTTGGCTCACAGCCTTTAGCATCCACTCACCGTACTCACTGTAATGAGATTAGACTGTCCCTGGTGCTTTTTCTCTTCCACTCAAGGTACTTAAAAGCACTAGAAGATCCATGGCCATACGAAGGGAAGGAAGGGAAAATCGTTAGAAAAGGTAAACTGGACTTGTATGAGGAGCCCTCAAGGAGTCTGCACTTTTAGAACTCTTTGGGAAGTTTTAGGAACATCTATATTTTGTAGGATATCACTTGGGTTTCCTGAAAGTGCTAGAGATTTCTCCTGTAAGCAAGAAGGAGACAGTCTGTGGTTAGCATCAAGGGAGCTAGACATGATCAAAAGTGCTTTGTAGCAGTTCATGCTGTCAATGATAGGGCGACTGATTAGCAGAGATGCTGGGCCTAGGAGACAGGCATGGAAGCTACTGTGAATACACAGGCTGGTGCTGGGCAGAAGAGACATCAGTACATCCTTGCCAAGTATATCCACATACTACTAATGTATATTTTATTTTTAGAGTGTCATTTATCAGGAAACATGTATTGTAAGCCAAGAACCACAGGTTGGCTTCATAAAGGAAATGAATGAGGTCACGTCCAGTGACTTGCTTTGGAGCTTTATTCTCTGGGGAATGTCAGTGACTCCCCAGCTCCTGACTTTATTCCTGTGTGAAGAGTCTGAGTTTCCATCTCAAAAGAAATATCAGGTGCTAGTTCTTTGAAGAGTAAGTTGTTGCTAAGATAAAGAAGCTGCCTGGAAGCAATAATTGAAGGGTCAGACAAAAATAACTGTCCAAATGGTGTTATTATAAAATGTTCAAGAGCAACTTGTACTTGGGAAAAGTTAGAGTTGAAGGTAAAATCCAAAGGTGCAGTCTTGAATACTATCCATGACAATGTTCAGAAGAGCTGGTTGTATATATTTTCCCTATTTAAAATATTTTTGGAGGCAAAGAATGTATTTGTAAGACAAAGAATTGCAACCATGTATTTAAAAGTAAAATCCTTTGTTTTAAATATGAAGTTCTTTAACTCATTCACTGAGGTAGGCATAGAAGACTGAAGAAATGGCTAAGGAATTACAGTATGAAATTATCCAGTAACTGCATCATAGTCATTTTTATTGTGCCCAAAATTATATATTTTAGGAAGGAACACACTATGGCTGCCATAGAAATGAAACAACATGCACGCAGACATGCATGCATGCACGTAACTATAAAATGCTTACCATTTCTGATGTAAAGAAAAAAGTCCAACAACTTCACAAAAATAAAGTTATGTAGATATGTTTTGTAGTAAAGAATGGGAAGGGGTGAATGGATGAAATTTAATTTGCTTCTCTAGAATCTGCTGAAAGCTGCATTCTCACCTCCACATACTAGCAAATCAAAGATATTGAGGATGGAGCACCCCCTGCACAGCAGTGGGTAGTCCAAGTGCCTCATTTCAGCTCTCTTTCTATATTAGAAAACAAAAATTGTTGCTCCTGTAATATATCATTTCTTCTGCTACTTTCACTAAATTTTCTGAATTTTGCCTGGTGTCTCCCACTAAAAAGATGAACCTATGCTCTGGTTTTTCTCAGACCATGGTATGCCTTCCTTCAGAAATGGAGAGTATAGACATATTAAGTGTGTGTGTGTGTGTGTGTGTGTGTGTGTGTGTTATTCAATATTCATCCCAGGAGCATTCTACCCCAGCCCTATTTTATTTTTTATTTTGAAACATGGTCTCACTAAGTTGCTGAGGACCTTGCTTTGTTGCTGAGGCTGTCCTCAAACATGTAATCCTCCTGTCTCAGCCTGCCAAGTACTGGGATTACAGGTGTGCACCATCATGCAACATATTCATTTTTTACAAAAAGTCTGGCATTGGGAGACTATCTTTTCATTGGAGAAAAAAACGCAGATGATTAAATGGTTACATTCCATTATTTATTCTGGAGACCTAAAAACAGTACCTCTTGCTTGTTTTATAAAATTATTTATCAGCTATCTATTTTCACAAATCACTGAATCATATAATTGCAAGGAGACTTTTTCCAAAATCATTTGGCAACAAATTCCAAATGGTATATTCCTTATGAGGGTGGGAATTCCCTCTGTATGGGCAATTTACTTTGTTTTTGCAGTTCTCTAATACCTTACCTGGATGAAAAAGGCAATGACGAAAGTGGAGGTAGCAGGAAAAATGGAAATACCCTCATGTGCAGTTATGGAAATTTATTTTGAAGATTATTTTTGAAAATAAATAATAAAATAGGCTGCCCTGTGAACTCCAGGCCTGTGCTGGATGGGGCAGAGAGAGGTTAAAAAAGTTTAAGAACATATTTTTCATTAATGAGGCTCTGTTTAGAGAAATGAATTTAGTTGAAGAAATTAAGAACACTTTATAATGAGCTAAGTGGGGGGAATCCTCAAAGTTTTCCAACTTGATATTCCTCTCCCTTCCATCATATATTTATAATTCATGCCTTCATAGGAACTCATTACAATATGTGTGTTAATTTTTAGTTAGAAGAAACGTAAGCAAAAAAGGGAAATGGAATCTATGAACAAATAATATGTGATGGTATATAAAGCTAGGTTGGGTCTGAGGCAGAAACTAGAACAACTAGAAATCTATCTCTCCTTCTGTCTCTGTCTCTCTCTTGGTTTTCCTCCCTCTGTATTCCAGTTTCCCATATCAGTGTCAATGAGCCTGAGAAATGAATGTCCTGCTCTTGTTCTATCCCAGTGCTATATTTCTATGAAGGAAAATTCTATTGTCTCAACTGGAGTAACCAGGTATGTTCAGGGAATTTGATCACATAGTCTAAATTTGACTGTGGTTGCTGGAGAACCCAACTTTGGCTGAAAGTTCAGTCATTGGACAAGGGCAGATGGCTCCGGAATTGTAAAGATACCTAAAAGAGTGTTTACTGCCAATTTGAATAATGCACTAGAAGAACAATGTCTAAAATGTCATGTTTTATCAGGAACCATATTTATTATTTCTCTCTGATATTTTTGAGAGAAATAAGGGTGCCACTCTGCAACTAAAGAGACACAATGTTTTTATTTTCCCTGGATTAATGTACCTATGTTCTTAAGACCAAATTATTTCTTGACTTCCTTCTACAATAGAAATTGGAAAGACGGCATCAAGGTGGACGTCCTTCTTGTACTCAACTCTACCACTGTGTCTACAAAATTCTTTTACTATATGCTCACTGCCGTGTTCATGCAGATCTATATAATGGGGGAACCATATGTTGATTTTGCAATAGCATATTTTCTACTTTTCAAAATTGATCCCACCATATTGTGGACACAGGCAATGGGAATCTCAATATCTTTCATTTGAATGTCAATATGGCATTAAACATGTGTTCCAACAATGCAGCTAGATATGTGATTGCTTGAATTGAATAAGGAATGCAGATCCCTACCAAGTAGTTTCAATCATGTTTGGAGTCCCATGAAGATACTTAGCATCTTAATCCAAGACAGAAGACTTGCTGTGTTCTGAGTTCTTCACTGAACATTTTGATCTCTGTTTAAAGGATCTTACTTTCCCCCCATAATTTATAACTTTAAGATGTTTTGGAATTGACTTTAAAAAGATTAAAGATGCCATTTTGGAATTATGATGGATTTTTCTTCAAAATATTTGGCATAGATTATGCCTTACTTTAGAAAGCTAATAATAGTTATCCTTATGTGTCTATTATATATGTTCTATTTATTCTTATACGTTTAAGTTTAGTAGGAGAAGCTTCTTTTTAAAAATACGAATTATTCTATTTTGGTTGGGTTCCTAAAGCGAGATCATTTTTCTCTACCCTAAAGGGTATATCTTGCAAAACAGTGTGGAGCATTGAGTATTCTGTATTTTTAAAGCAAAAGAAGGTAATTCACAGATATTTTTAAAATGTCTTTTTTAAGGTTTTTAGAGAACTTGTTAAAAAACACCCACAACCATATTTCAAGTTACATTCCCTCCCCTGTCTCTTCTCTCCAAAAAGTGCCAATTTAAAGGAAATGCATAATCAAACCAGATAAAAATCATTCAAATGAAAAGAGGGTTAATCACGGTTTCTTCAGAATGACTACAACTCTGAGACAGAAACCTGGCATTCAATAGTCCTTGGACTCTGGGTAGTAACTGTTGACTCACAATGATGCATCCTCCTCATTAACAACCTTATTTTGACCTCAGAGTTTTGGGAAGGAAGCTGGAAAGGAGCAGTTGGGAACTCATAGGTGAGAAAATAACCAGGGAGGTGAATAGGGACGTGAACACCTGGATGGCCTGATTTTGCAACATTAAGCAGTGAACCAGGTCTTCAGTCTCTCCATGTAACCCAAATAAAATGAGGAAGAGAGGCAATTTTTAAAAGTATGATTGCCAAAGGCATTTTTCAGCTGCATTTTTAGCTTATGGCATGACAGCCCACTGAGTCGTCATGACAAACATAAATGAGAATAAAATATATTTTCCAACTTGCACAAATGTTTCATTTTAGTTCTCCGTTCCCCATTTATGGTAACAAAACTGAGGTATTCATTAAGTTATGACCATCTCTTACTCATGCTTTTGCCTTGATTGTACTCATAATTATCATAGCACTCAAACTGCCGGTTTCCTTGTTTATAAAATGAGAATGACAGTAACCCCTACTTCATAGCTATTGTGTAAAGATTGAATGAGGCCATGGATATGTCATACTTAGAAGGTGCCTGGCTTCTAGTAAGAGATCAAAGAATGTTAGTTATCTTCATTCCAACTTTTGTTGGAAATATGAATTATTTCCAACTGTGTTAGAGAAGATCTGGGTGGTAAGCCAACAGTAAAATTTCTTCTGTGCTTTCCAGGCAACAAATTCATTTGTATTTTTGGCAATGGCAGAGCCCAGAATCCCAAAAGGATATTAATATATAGCAGTGACTGAGAATGAGTTGGAGGAAAGTGTTGGCTACAAACCAAATTGTCAGTGGCTTTCATTCAGGAGGTTTGTCCACAGGAAGCTAAAAATCTAGGTATGAATATGTTTCAGAGTCAGAGAAGCTAAAAGCAAAGGCAAAGTTCTGGAAAATGGGGTATCATGGGGATAAGGGAGAGACAAATTACAAGGACATATTTCTGAGCTCCACTGGGTACCATCATGGCTGCTAAGTCAGCAAATATGAAAAGAAAAAAAAACAAATTGGAAGCACCCCTTATTTCACAAGGAACTAAAACATGAATCCTCGCAGGATGCTCCACATGCCTGACAGTTACCCTGAGCCACTGAATAGGGTGGTTGGGAAAATAGATGGACAGACAGACAGTATGCAATCTTACTCTGAGTTGGTCAAAGAAAAAACATCATAAAGCGTTAGAAACATTGATTTAAGGCCGGGCGTGGTGGCACACGCTTGTAATCCCAGTACTTGGGAGGTGGAGACCGGAGGATCGCAGGTCTGTGGCCAGCCTCAGCTACTTAGTGAGGCCCTCCTCGACTTAGTGAGACCCTGTTTCAAAATAAAGAATAAAAATAGGGCTGGGGGTGTAGCTCAGAGATAGAATGTCCCTGGGTTCAATTCCCAGTTCTAAATAAAAAATTGATTTTTATCTGTCTTTTTGCTCTGATGCCAGCAGAAAGTAGAATAGCTAACCTTGATAACAGAATCTCAGCATTCTGTATCCAGGTATCACACAACGCTAGACTTAACACCGTCATGGTGGACCTTTCACCATCTTCTGCATGTGGAGATCTCAGCAAGAGGTTTGGCATATAAATTAAAGCTAGGTAAATTCTGGGGAAGGCTAAAATCCCTAGAGTCGTTGACAACACTCAGAGGTAAAGAAAAGCAGAGTTTGAGCCAACTCCAGAGAGAAATGTGATGGGATGAACGAGGACAACTAAGGGCCAAGGGACCAAGTGGGCACTGTGCTAATTGGTCAATTTCCAAATTCAACTTATCACTTTATCAATATAGAGATCAACACAAAGAAGACCAAAGACCAAGGCAACAAATCAGAGTACCAGTAACCATTGGAGCAAACATTTGTTTCATGAAAAAGAATGTTTTAAAAAATCCTGTTTAGTATCCACAGAGAAATTTCAAGCAAAATTCATACAAATAAGGAAGAATAGGCTGCCATCTGGTTGTTGGATAACAAGAAAATGTTCTTGAAAATGAACAATATACTTGTTTAAAGTCAAGAAAAGCGCCGGGCATGGTGGCGCACGCTTGTAATCCCAGTACTTTGGGAGGCAGAAACCAGAGGATCCGGGTTCTCAGCCAGCCTCAGCTCTCTCTCCCTGTCTCTCTCTCTCTCTCTCTCTCTCTCTCTCTCTACTTAGTGAGGCCCTCCACAACTTCGTGAGACCCGGTTTCAAAATAAAGTATTAAAAAATAGGGTCGGGGGTGTAGCGCGGAGGTAGAATGCTCCTGCGTCCAATCCCCGGTACCACAAAAAAAAAGTCAAGAAAAATTTTTATTCTAAAATAAAAAAATTTTATTCAAAAATTCTAGTAATAATGGTTAAGGAAACATGCTAGGATAACAACAAAAACAGTTTTTGAAAAAATGATAAAAGGTATGGATAATAAGTACTGAATAAAAAAATATCTATTTAGTAGAAGTACAGTAAGGAAAAGAAATGGAAACAATTGGTAAGAAATTATCAAAGAAATAATGGAAAAAATTGAGCAAAGGCCCAGGAAGCGTAGAGATTCCAATGTTCTGCTGAGTGTTGAACAAAATAACAGACTAATATTGCTCTGTTCTTTACATTTGTTGTAATAATCTTCACAATTCTTTGACACATTATATTAATCTTCATTTTACTCTAGAGGTTAAACACTATTATTATTCTATGAATGAATTAGTTTGATTTTTAATTTCCATAGGTTTCTTATGTACTTATTTCCTATGTACTCCCTTTTAAAAACAACCACCAAACCTAACTGCTACAGAAAAATGAAAGATGAATTCAAGAAAGACATGAGATTTTAAATAGTGGAAGTAACCTGGAGGGTGGTAGTCAATGAATGACCCCCCCCAGATTATAATAGTTCAGAAAAACCAGAATCATTTATTTAAATTAGAATGAGGAATGTCTCCTTGAATAAAGCAGATTCTAATTACTGGGAAACAGGGAGGTCTTAATGTCCTTTTTATTTCAAATAGGAAAGAATGGCAAGGAAAAACTTCATAAAATGTAGCAGCATTGTGAAATCATAAAGCAGTCCAAACCGTTCAACCATTTTGAGCACTTTTTTTGGAGCATTGAGTAAGAGAACCTACTTGCTTTTTATGCTTGGGATGTTCTTCAATTGGCAGAGATTTTGTGGCATAGATTACATTTCTTTTCCTACAGAGCCAATTACACTACCTGTTTTAGCAATTAATCACTTTACACATCCTAAGAAATGAGATACAATGTTTAGAATAAAACCAAAGACACACAAAAAAGAGCTTGATATATTTACAGGGGAGAATATAAATGTGGCAATATAAAATAATGATACACCAGACTCAAAAGATAAGGAGGGGAAGGTAGGGAGATGTGGTTGTGACAATTTTCTCATTTTACCATATGGTAAAAGTAGAGTTAAGATAACAAACCCAGAAATAGATGGTTAAGAATATTATTGAACATTATAAGTGTAAATGTGAGAAGAATTAAAAGTATGTTATGTTCATATATAAAGGTACTGGAAACAATCTCACTAGCATGTATAGGGAGGGTGGGGTATAGAGGGAAACACACCAAGAGATGTTGTGTACTTTTAAGAATGTATCACATTGAATCTCAATATGATATATAATTACAGTGTACAAATAAAATTCTAAAAAAAGAAAAGTGATCTAAGTTGGAGGAAAGGAGAAGGGGGTAAAGGGAGAAGGTGTTAGGGCAAGTGAGCCCAATTCAACACATTTTATGGATGAGAATTGATAGTGTCTAGAAGTGATAAATCAAGAAGCACTAGTAGAAGAACTGAAAGTTAAAAAATTGTTCAAAGTAGAGAAATAAGGAGGTATAGTGGTCTAGATGTGAGAATTTGAATTTTATTTGATCCTCTTCTATGAATAGTATCCCTCTCCATGAATGCGTGTAAAATCAGTGATGTGACGTTGGCCAGCTTGATCAATTCATTCATTCCTCTTGGTACAGAGGAATCCAGGGCTGCTTTGTGGTTTTGCTGTTTAACTTTTGAGAATTGTGGTTGTCATTGGGTTTCACATATTTAAAACAATGATTTCATTTAATATTCATGTGCTAAAGAAAATTAATAGAGAGTACAAATGTTAAAAGGAAAACAATCTAGACTTTCATAAATCAGTGATATGATTTTACACTACCAAACCTCTCTGTATACATCTATCTGCTGTTTCCCTTTCAAGTTGGATTGCTTTCAAGCTAAGACAATTTTTTTTTTTAAATTTTTGGTATTGGAAACACTGAACTTCACCTATTTTTTTTAAAGTGTCTAAGTTATGGAAGCCCTCACTAAATTGCTCAAGCAGACATTGAACCTCCATTCTTCCTGACTCAACCTCCCAAATACTGAGATTACAGACTTGAACCACCGTGTCAGCTTAAGAAAAACTTTTTGTGTCAGTTCTATACCACTGAAGATAAACATGGAATTTGAAAAAAATACTTTTCTAATAGTATTAGTTTGTGGTGTTCTTAGAAACAACATAAAAGAAATGCCAAACTTTATGTAGTGGTAACTGTGATGGAATGCTTCCTGAATAGAAGCTTATTTATATGCTTTTAATCTTCTTTTATTTATTATCTTTATTGGTGCATTGTAATCATATATCTTGATGGGTTTCAGGGTGGTAGAAGTACATCAGTCAATTAGCCCTCCCCCAATTTCCTCCCCATCCCTCCTACTCGTGCTCAGCATAGTTGTTGAGTTTGATAAATTTGTGTATGTACATCCTGTGCATTAGGGTGTTTCCCTCTTCCCCCCCTCCCATCTTCCTCAGTTAGGTCACCTTCTATACTCATGTAAGGTTTTTTCTATCATTGTCTGGAGTACCAGAGGAGTAGCTGGCAAAAATCTTCTCCCATTCTGTTGGCTCTCTCTGGAGGTTCTTGATAGTTTCCTTTGCTGCTCAGAAGCTCTTAAGTTTAATGCAATCCCATGTATTGATCCTTTTTTTTAACTTCTCATGTCTTTGGGGTATTGTTGAAGTTTTTGCTTGTGCCTATGTGTTGAAGAGTTGGACTTATGCCCTCTTCAAGTAGCTGCAAGGTCTCTGGTCTAATTTCCAGGTCTTTGATCCATCTTGAATTGACTCTTGTACAGGGTGAGAAAGTAGGCTTTATTTCTATTTTTCTGCATGTGGTTAACCAGTTTTGCCAGTACCATTTGTTGAAGAGGCTATCTTTTCTCCAGTGTATGTTTTTGGCTCCTTTGTCAAAAATCAATTGGCTGTAAGTGTGTAGATTTGTTTCTGAGTCTTCTATTCCGCTCCATTGGTCTATGTGTCTGCCTTTGTGCTAATATCATGCTGTTTTTATTACAATGGCTTTGTAGTTTAGTTTGAAGGCAGGTATTGTGATGCCTTCTGCATGGTTTTTGTTGCTGAGAACTACTTTGGCTATTCTGGGTTTTTATTGTTCCAAATGAATTTAAGGATTGATTTTTTATGTCAGTGAAGTATGACCTTGGTAATTTAATCGGTATTGCATTGAATCTGTAGATCACTTTTGGAAGAATGGCCATTTTGATGATATTTATTCTGCCTACCCAAGAGCATGGGAGGGCTTTCCATCTTCTAAGATCTTCTTCAATTTCTTTTTTCAATGTTTTATAATTTTCCTTGTTGAGGTCTTTTACCTCCTTGGTTATGTTTATTCCCAAGTATTTTATTGATTTGGAGTAGAAATGTTTTCTGGATTTCTTTTTCAGTGGACTTATGGTTGGCAAATAGAAAAGCTACTAATTTTTTAATATTGATTTTATATCCAGACACTTTGCTGAATTTGTTGATCAGTTCAAAGGTGGAGTTTGTTGGGTCTTCTAAGTATAATATCATTGTCATCTGCAAATATAGTTTCAGTTCTTCTTTTCCTATTTGCACTTCTTAAATTTCCTTCTCTTCCCTTGTTGCTTTAGCTAGAGCCTCTAGTACTATATATAAAAGGAGTGGTGATAGTGAACACTCTTCGTAGTTTTTCCCTACTCAACATGATGTTGGCTGTGGACCTATTGTATATTGCCTTCATGATGTTGAGGTATGTTCCTTCTGTTCCAATTCTCTGCAGTGTTTTTAATCATGAATGTGTGTTGGATTTTGTCAAATGCTTTTCTAGTGTCTATTGAAATCATGGTCATGTGATTTTTGTTTTAGTTCTGTTTATGTAGAGGATTACATAGATTGTTTGTCATATGTTGAACCAGCCTTGCATCCCTGGGATGAATCCAACTTGGTCATGGTGTATGATTTTCTTGATGTGGTTTTGAATGTACGTCGCTGGTATTTTGTTTAGAAGTTTTGCATCTAAATTCATCAAGGATATAGGCCTATAATTTTCTTTTCTTGAGCTGTCTTTATTTGGTTTTGGTATTAATGTGATGTTGGCTTCATAGAATGTATTTGGGAGAGTACCATTTCTTTCTATTTCATTGAATCGATTGAGGAGTATTGGGATTAGTTCTATAAAAGTTTATAAAATTCACCCGGGAAACCATCTGGTCTTTGGCTTTTCTTTGATGGTAGGCTTTTTATTGCTGCTTCAATCTCTTTGATTGCTATCGGTCAATTTAAATTTTCTATATCTTCTTGATTCAAATTAGTAAGGTTGTACATGTCTATCTATCTTGGTTATTTTTTCGAGGAACCAGCTTTTGGTTTTGTTGATTTTTTTGTATTTTTTATTCTCTACTTCATTGGTTTCTGCTCTTATTTTATTAGTTTTCTGTCTTCTACTGGCTTTGGGGTTAGACTGTTCCTATTTTTCAAAGATTTTGCAGTGTGTCATTAGGTTATTTATTTGGTGATTTTCTGTTCTTCTTATGTGAGCACTCAGTGCTATGAATTTTCCCCTTAATACTGCCTTCAGAGTGTCCCAAAGATTTTGATATGTTGTGTCTCTGTTTTTGTTTGTTTCTAGGAATTTCTTAATTTCTCCCCTTATTTCTTCTATGACCCATTCCTCATTCAACAGGGTGGTATTCAGTCTCCACATGTTTATGAGGTTTCTCTGGGTCATCTTATAGCTGATTTCTAGTTTCATTCCATTATGGTCCGAAAAGATGCAGAGGATTATATCACATTTTTTAACTTGCTAGTACTCACTTTGTGGCCTAGGATATGGTCTATTTTAGAAAAAGTTCCATGAGCAGCTGAAAAAAATGTGAATTCAGCTGTAGTTGGGTGGAATATTCTGCATGTGTCTAGTGCGTCCATTTGGTTTTATGGTGTTCCTTAGGTCTGAGGCATCTTTACTAACCTCTTGTCTTGAAGATCGATCTAGTGGTGTGAGAGGGGTTTTGAACTCTCCCAATATTATTGTATTGGGATCTATGTAGGATTTCATGTCACAAAGAGTTTCTTTTATGAAAGTGGTTGCACCTATGTTTGGGGTTTAAATGTTGACTATTGTTATATCCTCTTGCTGGATTGTTCCTTTTACCAGTAAGAAATGACCTTCTTTGTCTCTTCTGATAAGTTTAGGGTTGAAGTCTAATTTGTCTGATATCGTAGTTGCTACTCCTGCTTGTTTTCAAGTTCCATTAGTGTAGATTACCTTGCTCCATCCCTTCACCTTTAGTTTGTGAGTATCTTTACTTGCAATGTGTGTTTCTTGCAGGCAGCATATAGATGGATTGTGATTTTTAATCTATTTTGCCACCTTATGTCTTTTGATTGGGGAGTTGAGGGCATTTATATTCAGCATGATTATTAAGAGTTGAGTTTTAATTCCTATCATTTTGAGTTTTAATTTCTGTAGTAGTGTTTTTTCTAATATTACTTCTCTGAAAAGATTATTGATTCCTTTGGTTTCAGCTTCTATTCCCTCTTTTATGCCTATTATTCTTAGGTTTGCTCTTTTAAGATTGGCCGAGATCTCTTCAATGTCCAATTCATGCTTTCGAGTTGTTTTTTCCAAATTATATACTATGTGTTCATTTTGGGAGAGGTCATCTTCTAAGAGTGAGATTCTGTTTTCCATGTGGTCAACTTTATTGTTGATAAATTTTGTTGATGACTTCATTTCAATTATTGCATTCTTTACTTCCTTAAGTGCTTCTTTTTTATTCCTGTGAGAGTGTCAGATTCTTTGTTTATTTGGTCCTTCATTTCAGGATCTCTCTGAATTCTTTTCTGAAATCCTGCATCATTTCTACTATTAAAGTTCTGAATTGTCCTTCTGGCAATCTTTGTACTTCTGTGTTGGCGGGTTCTCTTGTTGTGGCATTGTGGGAGCTCATTGCTCCTTTGTTATTCTTCCTTCTCATGATTTCGGGTTTCTTAAGTTTATATCTTTGTTGCTCTTGGTAGCTCTCTCACTCTGTAGGTTTCCTATGTCTAATTTTTCTCCCTTTATTGTATCTTATTCTGGAGGTAGCTAGATGCTACTAGGTGAGCCTTAAAGGTGAATTGCCTTTACTGAATGGTTATTCTCACTTGTTCGATACAATGTCTATTTGTAGGCCCAATTCTTCGACTCCTTCAGTGATTGGGACACTTGACTGGTGCCTCTCAATGCCTGTGCAAGTGCTCAGTGCTATGATTGCCCCTCTCACTGTAAGCGTGGGTCTCTGCATGCTCCACTGGAGCTGTCCCTATGTTTCTCTCTGTCTACACATATGGTGGGTGTCATCAGTGGGGGACTCTGGGCTTGTTTCTCTCTTTGCCTACATTAGCGGCAGATGTCACTTTGACCCGATTCTGTGCAAACACAGAACTCCATATTTTCCACAGACAGGGCTGGGTTGGTCTAATTTTTCCCCAGTTACCACGACATGTGTCTTGTGGTGATCTCCGGGAACCCTGCAAGGTTGCTGCGACCTGCAGGCTGTAGGTCTGTCCACCTGAATGTCACTGGGGGCTATCTGCTTATCTGCATGTCTACCATGTCCCATAGCAGACTCCACTCCCACCTCCACAGGGATGATTCACAAAGTCTCAGACCCTGCAAGTCTATTGTTTGCCATGGGAGTCCCTGTGGCAGCACTGGGTGGTCTCCCCCTGGGGCAGCTTATTAACTTAAGGTCTTGTTGAATGCTTCTCTTAATCTCTGGAGGAGGAGTTGGGCTCAGCCACGCTGCCGCAGGTTCTGGTTCGGCTTACGTCACTTGGGTCTCTGCCTAGCATGGAGCAAATTGCTGCTCACTTTCATCACTGATGAGCTGCAGTTGCTGGATTTACAACAGATTGCTGGCTTCTTTGTCGGTGGCCGGCAGAAGCTTCAATGCCCTGTATGTTTTTAAAGAAAAGAAATACCTTAGTAGTCATTTTAGATCACTTAATTTTCTGCCCATGTTTATACATAATGATAGAATTTTAATTGTTCTAACAAACATAAAACTTAGGTGGCTATGGATTGTAGTTTTTAATTCCTTAGTGAATTTTATTTCCAGAAAAAATGTGTTATTATGCTTACTTGAAAATAGCAGTACAATTCACAATAGCTAAATTATGGAACCAACCTAGGTGTCCAACAACAGATGAATGAATGGATTACAAAATTATGATATATATATGCAATGGAATTCTACTTCACAATTTGAAGAAAATTATGTCATTTGCAGAAAAATGAATGGACCTGGAGAACATTAAGTTAAGTGATATTAGCCAGTCACAGAAAGTGAAGGATCATGTTTTTTGTCATGTGAAGAAGCTACGGAGTAATTGGGGTACAAAAAGGGACTTTAGATAATGGAGGAGAAACTCCAGTGGAGTCATGGGGGTTCTAGGGGAAGATAGTGCTGGGGGAGGGAGAATTAATGAAGGAAACACTTCAATTGACATTATGTGTATATGTGAAATTATCAATGCCTATCTCAATGGGGGAAGGGGGAGGGAATGGGGAGGGAGCCATGGGGAAGCTCACCAAGTGCTGTGTGCATTTATGTCCTTATCACTCTGAACTACATTATTTCATATGCTTTTATTGGTGCATTATAGTCTAACATAATAATGAAGTCATGTTGACATTGACATATATGCATACAATACTTAGTGAGCTCCCCACCAGTTCCCTTCCCTTCCCCTTCTCCATACAGAGTACTGAGATTTCTGAACTACATTATGTTGTAAGACTACAATGCACCAAAAAATTATATTCATTTATTTTATTTTTATACTTTTATTGGAGCATTATAGTTTCACATCATAATATAGTTCATAGTGCTAGTGACATACAGGCACACAACACTTAGTGGGCTTTCCCCCAGCTCCCACCCCATTCCTCCCCCCTTCCCCATTCAGGATATTGAGGTTGACATGGTTTTCTCACATATGTACATAAGGTTAATGGAAGTGACTCCTACATTGATCCTCCCTTCACCCCTCCCCAGATCACCTCGCTGGCTCCATTGGAGTTTCTCCTCCAATATCTGAAGTCCCTCTGGCATCCTGATTACTCCTTAGCTCTGTAAATGAGAGAAAACATTTGACACTTCACTTTCTATGACTGGCTAATCTCACTTAACATAATGTTCTTCAGATCCATTTTCCTGCAAATAACATAATTTTCTTCTTATTACTGAGTAGAATTCCATTTTGTGTATATCATTCCATTATTTTGTAATCCATTCATCTGTTGTTGGACACCTAGGTTGGTTCCATAATTTGGATATTGTGAAATGTGCAGCTATAAACATGGATAATTATATATTACTATAATTTCCTGATTTAAAACCCTTTGGAAAGATAGCCAGAAGTGTTATAGCTGGATAAAATGGTGGATCCATTCCCAATTTTCTGAGGAATCTCCACACTGATCACCATAGTAGTTGCACCAATTTGCAATCCACAAGCAGTGTAGAAGAATTCTAATTTCCCCACATCCTCACCAGGATTTATTGTTGACTTTTTGATGATTACCATTCTGATTGGGGTTATATGGAATCTCAGTGTAGTTTTGATTTGTATCTAGCTGATTGCTAATGATTGCAGGGGTCTCCACCCAGTGCCATGAAAGGGCCTGGTGGACTGGCAGAAGCCTGCTCTAGAGTACCGGGCCTCTCCCACGTGGCAGTAATTCAGCATATTAATGGCAAAGATGGCGCTGGCGAATTCCTCGGAGGGAGGTCCTGCAGATAGCCCCACCTAGCCTCAGGAGGGCTGTGATAGGTAGTTACCTCCTTCCGTGCTCACAGATGACAGGTGCGTCTACCTATGATAGATCACAGGGGGGCGTGGTGTCACGCCCTACTGTTTGCGAGTTTCCTGTATTGCCTCTACTATAAAAGAGGGATTTGGCTTTCTAATAAACGAGATCTTGCCAGACATGACTCCCGGTCCGGAGGTATGGTTTTTCGGCCGTCGGCGCCCATTTTTCCCTGTCAGTTCGCGTCACTCTTGGGCGGGACCCAAGAGGCTGGTGCCCCGGGCAAGGCCAATAAACGTGTGAGGAATTTTCCCCTACTTCAAATATACTGACAGGTAGGCGGTCTCTAAAGTGAGCGCACACCCATAAATTATGGGTAAGTCGAATTCTAAACCTGATCCAACCCAGCCCCCGCCTCCGCCACGGCGCGCGTCCGGAGTCGCCGCTGCCGCCGCCGGCGGTTTTCCACAGGCCCGGTGGCCTCCCCGGGCATCCCGGGCCGCGGTCGGGGAAGGCGCTGCTCGGGCCTTGGTTGCGGCAGCTCGGGCGGGGACTCTGTGGCGAGACGGAGCGTGGTGGCGTTTGCGAGGGCAGAGAAAAGGGAGCCCCCTGGCTGCCGGGAGGAGCCTCCACTGCACGCAGGGAAGGAGGCAGAGCCGGTCCCGGAAGCCCGGCCTCCTGCCTCCCTTCACCCACGCTCACGCTGGCGGGGCAGAAGAAGGGGTCTGAAATAGCCGGCCGGTCTCCCCGGGCAACGTGTGGCTCAACGCCTGTTCCGCCATGATGGCGCGGGACGGCGCATAGCGGAGCTCGGGGCGCGATACACACCGGAAGGAGGCGGCGCCGGTCCCGGAAGCCCGGCCTCCTGCCTCACACCGCCCGCGCTCGCGCCGGTGGAGCACAGCCCCCGGAAGGCCCGGCTCGCACCGCGCCCAGAGTCGACGCCACCGCCTGCCCGGCGCGCGGCCCAGCGCCTGTTAAAGAGGCGGCACCACCTAAGCCGCAGTTGCGCTCTGCGCCGCCGAAAAACTGGGCGGGGGCGCGCCGGCAGCGGTGGAGGATGCGCGTCTCGGAGCGGTGCCGCGGTTTGCGCCCTGGGCCCGCCCCACAGGAGGGGAATGGAGCTGGGGAAGAGAAGTGCCTGAAGGCTCAGGCGGGCGGGCGGAGAAGTGCCCCAGGGAGGGGTCCAGTCTTAAAATTGTGCCGCCTGCCCCAGCCATTTGCCCAGGGCATGTGTATCTGTGTGTCTGTCTGCATGATTTACTGTAATGTGTCTGTCAATGTGTTGTCTTGTCTAATGGTACCAAAAAATTGGCCTTCAAATAAATGAGTACTCATAAATTAGATAATAATAACAACAACTAAAATGGATCCGTACATCCTTTCCATCAAAACAAAAAGGCCTTCAGTCATTCTTTATTGATTCCTGCTTAAAATAATGTTTGGCTTTTAAAATATTGTGAGGGATGCATATCTCAGGCTTTAAAAAATTTTGAATCATGCTATCCATACTTATCCCTGGAGTATATATTAGATAAAAAGTCTAAAGACTTTAAAAATGAAGAAAATACTAATTTTTGTTATCCAGTTTAGCTCTAATGTAAATTTAGAAATAAAAGTTCATTCTAAAAGATAATAACTATGCTTGTTTAACACCTTGGTTTTCACATGCAATCTAAAACAGCTATTAAAACTGGTAAATTGAGAAAACATAAATGGAATAAGCTTTCATAAATGTCTATCCTTAAAATATCTAAATTGTGTAAGTTAAAATGCTAAACGTCAATTGCTGAATATAAAGTATTCTTGGCTCTTTAACATCAGTAAAAGACAATATATTCAAGTGTATGGAATGTGTTCTTCATATAGGTAAAAGCAGATTAAGATTGCCTTCTTTTGGACATTAACTAAACAAAAATTACTAAGTTGAAATTTATATTAAAATGTAATTTTATATATATATGAAAGACTAAACAATCTTTAGGCTATGTTTTGATTAATGACTATTAAAAACATAAAGTATTTTATCTTAAAAAGGTAACTTATCCAAATTAAGATTTCCTATAAGAATTGGTTCTAATGTAAGCAAACCCCATAAATAAAAGGAGATACTTAGTAAAATGAAGAGGTATTTCAGTAAGCAGGTTGAAGGAAAGAGGAAAATGCTTTTAGATGGGAAAGGATATTACATGGTAAAATTTTGTTCTAAATGATTAAGTTATTCCATAAGGAAAGATTAAGATTAGAACAAAAATTACAGAAGTTTAAGCATGTTACAGAAGATTTGAGAAAGTTAGAGATGAATTATATAGGGTAGAACTCAAAAATTTTGTATGCATAATTAAGATTGGCTAAATTTAAAAAAATTATTTAAAGGATTTTCTAAAAATCACATTTAATGCTTTAATTCAATTAGGTTTTCTTAAGATATTGACCTGTTCTTGGTAAAATTTTACAAAATACTAGCCTAAAAGCAAAGTTTTTTTTTCACATTTACTTAAGGCAGTTTCTTGTATTTTCTTAGAACAATAGGATTTCTTCTTGCTCTAGGTAACAAACTACTAAGGCCTAGCTTAAACAAGAATCTTAACATCTTAATCTCGATAATCTCTTGGTCAGACCTCTGGTCACTGCGTTTTAGCAAAATCAAAGTTTAAAGTTCTGTGTTTTATTGTCTGTTAAGATGTTGCAGGTTGGAAAATCCTGTTACAGGTGAAAGCCTCTCTGCTTCATAAACATCCAAACAAAAACCACAAATAAAAATACGAGAGATTTATTAACTGCCCTCTTCATGTTTCAGCTTAATTAAAATCTGGTTTACACCTGTTTTGCGATGAATAAATGCCACTAACTAAAAATCCTGTTTCTCTTCATCAGCATTGGGTAATAATAATAATTATATATAAAGGCCATATTTAAATAAAAATTGTTTTATATCATTAAATATTATCTAAACTATTATGCAAACTGGATTTGTTCTTGTCCCTAATAATCTTATTTAATACTTTCCTTACATGTCTTTATAACTGTTTACTAATATTATAGATGCTTTATCAACCATGAACCTATTAACCTCAATTCAAAAATCTCTTCTAAAGCAAAGAAGGGGAAATATGGAGTCATGCTTTCCCTAAGGATTTTTCTTGTTACTCTTAAAATTTTTTCCATTCAAATTAAAAATGATTTTCTTACAGCGTCTCAGAGAAATACAATGGAAACTCATTCACTGACTCAACTTATTCCTCAGGTCTTCTAAACAAATCCCTTGGATGGAAAAGGAAAAGGTCCATCTTCATTAATAACTCTTGGTAAAGAAAATGTTTGTGTAAAAAATGATGTTTATGTTTAAATTCCAGATAAAAAACATCAAACCATATCAGATAAAAAACACAGAGGTGACTGAAGAAATCAAAAGGCTAGTGTCTACCCCTCAGGGAGTAACAGCTCCTCTAGCAGCGAGGCTGATAATAACAAGGTCGCCATCCAGAGGGCTAAATCACTTTGGATAAATCAGGTTAATCACAAGCTAAAACTCCAGAGAACATATTTCTAATGATGTTAGCTATTGTCAGGTTTACTATTTGATTTTAATGTGCCCTCAGTTAAAAGATATCATTGGAAACTGCTGCCTCAAAAAATGGCTAATGGTCCAACTTTGTGCCAGGAGTTTGTAGCTCAAGCAGTATTAAAGGTGAGGAAGCAATGTGGACAGGTATATACTATTAATTATATGGATGACATCTTATTAGCTCATAAGCAAGGAGTGTTGCTTGCTGCCTATGCCTGTTTGCAGAGGACCTTAAAAAGAACAAGGATTGGCTAATGCCCCTGGGAAAGTACAGGCTAAGTCACCACATACCCTATATCCTAAGATAATTCAGCCGCAAAAGATTCAAATCAGGAAAGTTGGTTAAAAAACTTGAACGATTTTCAAAAATTATTGGGAGACATCTATTGGCTTCGTCCATATTTAAAAAATTTTACAGGAGAGTTAAAGCCTTTGGTTGATATTTTAAAAAGGAGATTCCAGCCCTGCATCGGAGGGGACTTTAGGAAGGTAGGCAGGTGTTACAGCCAGTGGAGTCAGCTATGAGACAGCAACAAATATATATTTTCTATTTCTCATACACCAACTGCTGTTCTATGGCAGGATGGACCATTGCTGTGGATTCATTGGTGGTTTAACACCTTATTGGGAGGCAGTTGCATGCTTAATGTAAATGGTTAGGACAGAATCTAAAAAATAATTTGTAAGAGAACCTGCCTTGATAGGAGTTCCGTTCACTACAGCAAGTGGACTGGTTATTTCAAAATGTAAATTCTTGGGCAATTGCTCTCACAGCTTTTGAGGGTAAAATTAATAATCACTATCCTAAACATAAATTGTTACAATTTCTAAATAGTAATGCTTCAGTTTTCCAAAACTTATGAGACAGGGATCTTTAGCAGAAGCTTTGTTATAATTTACAAATGAATCATCTAATGGGAAAGCAACATAGATTATTCAAAAATAAATGTTTTCCTTTAAAACAGCTCCTGCATCAGCTTAGGTAGTAGAATTAACAGCTGCAGCTATAGTATTTCAGGAATTAGCCACAGTTGCTTTTAATTTGGATACAGATAGTCATTATGTAGCTAAAGCTGCACAAGTTCTTGAAACTGTTGTCCATGTAGATACCGCTAATGTTCAAGTAAAAAATTATTTTTACAAATTCTACAACGCATTCATGATAGGAAGCATCCTTATTTTGTAGGTCATATAAGAGCTCATACAGAATTACCTGGTCCTTTAGCAGCAGCAAATGCGCTTCCTGCCCAAAACAAATTTCAGTACCGCATTTTGGAGTCAATCATCAAAGCTTAAAACTTAATCACTTATGGCAAAAGGTAGTAACATATGCGGCAAATTTGGTAAACTAAAGTATGTGCATGTTGCTATAATTACATATTCGAGATTTCTCATGGCTACTGCACAGACTGGGGAAGAAACTAAACAGGTAATTACAGAAAATTTTTGCCATCAATTTAACGTTGAGCTCACAACTAGTATTCCCTACAATCCTCAAGGCCAAGGGATTATAAAATACACCCATAGGGCCATAGAAATAAAAAACGGGGGGAGATATACCCCCAACTCTTTAAATCATTCACTTTCTATTTTGAATTTTTTAAATGTGGATGTACAAGGCATTCACTTTCTATTTTGAATTTTTTAAATGTGGATGTACAAGGCCACTCTGCTACAGACAGATTTTGCCATCCACACACTCAAGATATTTATGTTCAAGTGAGATGGAAGGATCCTTGCATGGGACAATGGCATGATCCCGACCCAGTGTTAATATAGGGGTGAGAGCATGTGTGTGCTTTTCCGCAGGACGCAGAAGGGACAAGGTGGCTCACTAAACTGTTGGTGCGGTTTGCTGGACGAGTACCTGAGAAGGAGCTGGAGAATGAAGATGCTGTGACAGATGTGGCTGTTAACGGTATTTCTACAGATGACCTCAGCTGAAATTTACTGAACTTATGTTCCTGATCCGCCTATATTACATCCTGCAGTATGGTAAGGACAAGAAATCATGGTGACAGTAAAGGATCCGTGATTGCTTGCTCAGCCTGCTTACAAAACATTTGAGGATGCAGCAAGCTGGGAGCTTTAATTATCCTAGATCAGGAAGAAGGTTGCCTATTTATTTTGCTAAGGATGGTCAAAAGCTAGGGAGTATTGAGACTGATGTGCATGTGCTTGATGGACGAGGGAAATGTTGTTATTATGAAGAAGAAATATGGAGGAGAAGTGATAGGTTTATTTTAAATTGGTCTGGGAATCAGCAAGGAGGAACTAAAAAGGACCCCTAGAAACTGAAGCTGAGGATTGGGCTAAGGGATTGTCTGCTGGACTATGGTGGGCTAATTCAGGTTATCAACAGACATATTTGGAAGCTTGCTGCTGCCATAAGCAATATAACGGCTCACAGATCTGGATATAATCACACGGAAGGACTAAATAACTGCATAAAAATGAGCAACCAGATGAACTTACCTGGATGCCCTTTAAAAGGCCTTGTTATGGCATGTGTCAATTCACCTTATGTGTTGTTAGTAGGAAGTATTAATATTACTATTGATCCTCATGTTTTTAATGTTAGTTGTGAGAATTGTACCATTGTTAATTGCATTTCTGTGACACCTAATGACACCCAAGTGATGATACTTCAACAATCTTATTAGCATATCAGGTCCATAGTATAGTGAGAAAGGATTACAAGTGTTATAAGGAATAGAGATCGAGAAAATGCTTGGATTAATTATTGCAGGCATTGCAGCCTTAATTGCCTTTATAGCGACCGCCACGACTGCTGCAGTAGCTTTATCTCAAGAAGTACAGACAGCTACCTATGTTAATTAATTGTCTAAGAATGTTACCTTAGTGTTAGGGATATAGGAAGATATAGATAATGGGTTAGAACATAAAATAAATGCCTTGTATAAAGTTGTTCAATATTTGGGAGATGAGGTTCATGGGTCAAAGTTCTAATGCCCTAACCTCCTTCCTACAAAAGCCACTCCATGCCATCTAAATCCATCAAATGGAAGTCTGGTATCAGAGTTTGGCCAATCAATTTGATGGCCCCAATTATTAAACCCCAGCCTGGTCGATGGCCAGAGACGGGTAAGATTCTGCTGGGACAGATGAACCTAAGACAGGGGACTCCAGCAAGCTCTGGGCTCCCCCATGACGGGTAAATTCTGAATCCTGAGCAGGACAATCTAAGACAGGCACGACCGTTGGTTTTAAACAAAGGAGGGGGAGATGCAGGGGTCTCCACCCAGTGCCATGAAAGGGCCTGGTGTATTGGCAGAAGCCTGCTCTAGAGTACCGGGCCTCTCCCATGTGGCAGTAATTCAGCATATTAATGGCAAAGATGGCGCTGGCGAATTCCTCGGAGGGAGGTCCCGCAGATAGCCCCACCTAGCCTCAGGAGGGCTGTGATAGGTAGTTACCTCCTTCCGTGCTCACAGATGACAGGTGCCTCTACCTATGATAGATCACAGGGGGGCGTGGTGTCACGCCCTACTGTTTGCGAGTTTCCTGTATTGCCTCTACTATAAAAGAGGGATTTGGCTTTCTAATAAACGAGATCTTGCCAGACATGACTCCCGGTCCGAAGGTATGGTTTTTCGGCCGTCGGCGCCCATTTTTCCCTGTCAGTTCGCGTCACCCTTGGGCAGGACCCAAGAAATGATGTTGAATTTTTTTCATGTATTTATTTGCCATTTGTTTTACCTCTTTTGTGAAGTGTCTATTTAGTTCAGTTGCCCATTTCTTGATTGGGTTATTTTTTTTTTTTTTTACTGTTCAGTATTTTAAGGTCTTTGTATACTCTAGCTATTAGTCCTCCATCCAAGGGATAGCTGGCAAAAATCTCTCATTCTATAGGCTCTCTCTTTAGACTCTTGATGAATACCTTTGATGAGCAGAAACATTTTATGCCATCCCATTTATTCATTCTTGTTTTAATTTTCTGAGTTTTTTTGGGTCTTATTAAGGAAATTTCTAATTGTGCCTATATTTTGGAGTGTTGAACCAATGCCTTCTTCTAGTAACTTCAAAGACTCTGGTCTAATTTCCAGGTCTTTGATCCATCTTGAGTTGACTCTAGTGTAGGTGAGAGGTAAGGATTTAATTCTATTTTTCTCCAAATGGATAGCAGGCTGTCTTTTCTCCAACATATGTGTTTGGCACCTTTGTCAAAAATCAATTGTCTATAAGTGTGTGGATTTGTTTCTGTATTTTCTATTTTGTTCCATCAGTCTATGTGTCTATTTTTGTGCCAATATCATGCTGTTTTTATCACTTTAGTTCTGTAGTATAATTTGAAGTCAGTAATGTGAAGTCTGCCTCCTGCATGGTTTTTTGTTTTGTTGTTTGTATTTGTTTGGGGGTTTTTTTTGGTGCTGGGGATTGAACCCAGTGGCATTCTACCTCTGAGCCCCAGCCCAATTTTATTTTTTAGTTTGAAACAGGTTCTCACTATGTTGTGGAGGGCCTCATTAAGTTCCTGGGGCTGGCCTCCTGTCTTAACCTCCCAAGTACTGGGATTAAAGTTGTGCACCACAATGCCCAGCTAATAATTCTGAATGGTTCATTTTACTGAGAATTGCTTTGGCTATTATGTCTCTTTTGTTTCTCCAAATGAAATTTATGATTGATTTTTCTAGGTTTGTGAAGAATGACATTGGTAATTTGATAGGGATTTTATTGACTCACTTTTGGTAGAATGTCTATTTTGATAGTATTTTTTCTGCCTATCCAAGAGCAAGGGAGATCTTTACATCTTCTAAGATCTTCAATTTCTCTCTTTAGTGTTTTGTAATTTTCATTGTAGAGGTCTTTTACCTTTTTGGTTAGATTTATTCCTATTATTTTATTATGTATTTATTCCTATTATTTATTATTTTATTATGTGGTTATTGTGAATGAAATTGTTTTCTGGATTTCTTTTTTAGTGGATTCATGTTTGGCATATAAAAAAGCAACTAATTTTTTAAAATTTATTTTATATCCTTCTACTTGGCTGAATTTGTTAATCAGCTCTAGAAGTCTTTTGGTTGATTTTTTTTGGATCTTCTAAATATAGGATCATTTCATCTGAAACCAGAGATAATTTCAATTTTTCTTTCCCTATTTGAATTCCTTTGATGTCTTTCCTTTGCCTTATCACTCTGGCAAGAGTCTCAATGTCTATAGTGAAAAGGAGTAATAGTGGCCATCCTTGTCTTGTTCCTGATTTTAAAGGGAATTCCTGTAGTTTTCCTATATTATTGGCTTTGGGTTTATTGTATATTGCCTTAATTATATTGAGGTAACTTCCTTCTGGGACACTTTGAAGGCAGTTTTAAGAGGAAATTTTATAGCACTGAGTGACCACAATAAGAAAAACAGACAGTCACCAAATAAACCTAATGATACATCTCAAGGACCTGGAAAAACAGTCTAATTCCAAAACCAGTCGAAGGCAGGAGATAATTAAAATCAGAGCAGAAATCAATGAAATAGAGAACAACAAAAGAATACAAAAAACAAAAGCTGGTTCTTTGAAAAGATTAACAAGATTGACAAACCCTTAGCCAACATAACCAAAAGAAAGAGAGAATCAATCAAAAATTATTAAAATCAGAGATGAAAAAGAAGACATCACCACAGACAGGGGAAATCCAGAGGATCATCAGAAACTATTTTGAAAATCTATACTTCAGTAAACTGGAAAACATAGAAGAAATCAACTGATTTCTAGACATGTACAACCTACCTAAAGTGAACCAAGAAGATATAGAAAACCTAAACTGACCAATAGCAGACAAAGAGCGAGAAACAGCAATAAAAAGCCTTCCATAAAAGAAAAGCCCAGGTCCAGACAGATTCCCAGCTGAATTCTACAAAATCTTTACAGAAGAACTAAACCCAATAATTCACCAGTTATTCTGTGAAATCAAAAGAGATGGAATCCTTCCAAACTCCTTCTATGAGGCCAATATCACCTTAATACCAAAAGGAATAAAGATCCCTTAAGAGAAAATTGCAGGCCAATATCATTGATGAACATAGATGCAAAAATTATGATCAAAATACTAGTGATACACATTCAAAACCACATCAAGAAAATTGTACACCATGACCAAGTTGGTATCATCCCAGGGATGCAAGGCTGGTTCAACATACTCGAATCAATACACATTATTCACCACATAAATAGAACTAAGGACAAAACTCACATGATCATCTCAATAGATGCTGAAAAAGCATTTGACAAAATTCCATTTAAATAAAAGATTTCCAACAGATTTCATCCCTTTGTGGCAATGTTCTACAAAACCCAGTGGGAGTTATGGACCTTTTGCAAAGATTGTGAAGCATTAACACAAATATCCCAAGATCCATCTTTTGATCTCTAATGCCATACTCTTCCTCTGAGGTTTCTGACACATAAACTCCTTATACGGACATTCCTTACCTATGTTTTCTTCCTCCACAAGTGGAGTAAATGGAGAATTAATATGGATAGAGAGGAGAAAGCAGAATCAACCAGTTTTTCATGGCAGTCAGCACAGAACAAAGTTAGTACTGTCAATACCACAGAAAATAGTGGGAGAAAGATTTTTAATTTTTAAAATTTAATTTTAATTTTGAGATAATTTTAATGTATTTAGTATGTTGTATACTAATGTAAAAATTCTACTGCTGTCATTTGGATAACTGAGGCACCTTTGGTTAAAAAAATAATAAGTAAAGATCAGACACAAAGGAAAGGGGAGAGAGATATTGAAAGGCCAAGGAAGTAAGTGGATGTCTGACAAATTCCCTTGTACTTCACATTCAGTTAGCTACATAGACTTTAGTAAACATACTAAATATGTTTGGGAATTCATTTTCAAGAGATTCTGATTTCATACAGTATAGGTCTGTCTCAAAAATAAAAGCCTTTTTAACCAGGTACAGTGGCACATTGCTGTAATCCCAGTACTTGAGAGGCTGTGACAAGAGGATTGAAAGTTTGAGGTCAGCCTCAGCAACTTAGTGAGACCCTGTTTCAAAATGAAAAAATTAAATGAGGCTGGGTGCAGCATATGGGTAGAAAGCCCCTGGAGTCAATTCCCAGTACAACAAAATTAATTAATTAATTAATTAATTAATAAGCCTTTATTTAGACAACCACATGTCTATTTCTGAGATAGCCTTTGGATGATATGTCCTCATTTTTTCAGAAGATGAAAATCACAATAATAAGTTTAATCACTAATAGTTTATTATTTATATTCTGTCTTTTAACCTATAGACAAAGCCTCTATTTTTTTCTGTCCTCAACTGTATTGTATTGCCAACCCTCATACCAAAGCTATCAATCACAGCCCAGAATGGATCCCAATCAATGCCAATAAATTTTAAAAAGCAGCTGCTATGTTACATGATTATTAATTTTTAAATTTAAAAAATACAGCACAAAACTGTAACCCCTAGGGCCACCATTAACGGTATTCACATTATGGTGCTTTATTTAAGAAGAAATCATTAAATTCCCTTAAACATGAGCTTGTTTTCACTAGAAATAAATACTACTAACTGTATTTCCTGTCAGTCAACAAATATTCATTGACTACCAGCTCTGTGAAAGACAAGGAACTAGGCATATCATGGGTTCTATAAGAAGTATAAAAAACAGAACACTAAAGAATTTGTAAAGAGAAAACCTGTGAACAAAAAAGTTAACTGTATAAGAGACGATGAAATTACTAAATGACATGTATAGACAAAGACCACTCTAAGCATCCAGAAAGAGCGAGCTAGATAATAGGGTTAGGGTAACAAAGAAGGGATTAGGGGCTGGGAGTGTAGCTCAGTGGTGGAGTGCTTGTCTAACCTGAAGCCCCAGGTTAGATCCCCAGTAGTGCAAAAACAAAGCAGAACCTGAAGGGATTCAACTGACACACAACTTGATCTTAGTCTCGAAGGATGGTAAGATGTGGACCAGGAAAGACATTGAGGCACTGCATCACAAAGTTGGTACCATGAACAAAATTGTAAAGGCAGGGATATATAATGAGTCATCAACAGACAGTGAGGGAACCAGTCTGCTTGGAGGATCATGAATAAGAGAAAATGGAGATAACCTGATACATTTAATTTTAGAAGAGATGGTGGAAAGTGTCCAATTTCAGACTACCTAGCAGGAGATCCTCTCTGGGTTTTTGTTCATTCGCATGAGGAATCATGGTTCTGAATATTGTATTGTAAACTTTGTGCTTTGTTTTGCGTTTGCCATCTGTCTATCCACTTTAGTACACTGGCTTAACAGCTGCCCCTTATTTTAAGTAAATAAATCAGTAGTTCTGGATAGACCATCAGCCATATAGTCTAAGCACCTTGGTTTGAGGAATATATATTTGAATAAATGTTTAATAATGACATCTGGACATTAGCACATACCCACAGCAGAGTGGCAGGGGATGCTGGCCTTGGTGAGTCCAGCTGTTTTAAACATCTGAATAGTAGGCTATTAATTGTGGCCTGCCAACAACTTACTTCCTTAGAAGATTATCCCTATTATTCCAGTGTTTAGGTTGTTAGACAAAGTCTCCAAGGAATCCAGTCTATTTGCTTCTATAAAACCCAGAGAAGCTGGGCGTGGTGGCTCACGCTTGTAATCCTAGTACTTGGGAGGCTGAGACAGGAGGATCGCAGGTTCGAGGACAGCCTTGGCAATTTAGTGAGGCTCTTGGTCTCACTAGTGAGACCCTGTTTCCAAATAAGAAATAAAATCGGTATGGGGGTGTAGCTTGGAGATAGAATGCCTCTGGGTTCAATTTCCAGTACCACAAAAAAAAAAAACCAGAGAATATTCAGGATTCAATGTAAAATGACTTCTTTCCTTAGCATAATTATAGTACAACTTTAACTCAATAACCATAATCCTCTGATATCTCAACTTTTTATTACTATACTTTGGAGAAAAAGGTAAGCAGTATGACAATGAGGAAATGCTATTTATTTGTGAAATTACAAAAACCTGATATACCTTGAATTCAGTACACACTCACCTCATTGTCCTTTACCAGCCTTATCTAGAGCACTGATGATTGTAATTGATGTTCAGAATGATGACTGAAAGGGCCTTTACTACTTACTAGAAATAACTATTCAAGCCCTCATATTTATCATGGGACAAATGAAGACACAGAGAGTTGGGTTGATTCTCAACAACATATACATTTCTTAGATGGCTCACATCTCATGCTTTCGTCACTTTCTTCCATGCAGGTGACTTCTTTACCTACACTGTAGAACTGGCTTCATTCCTGAACCTCAGTTTCACATTTCTGCCTGCCTACAACTTTCTCCAAGCTTCCCTCTCATCTCATCCCAGGAAATGAAATGTGCAAATTATCTGCTCTCAGAGAGTTGATATGCTGGTTAAGAAAGAGATATTATATATGTAAACAAAAAGGCATGTATTGGATTGAATATTTATGACTCCCCCATCAATTCATATGTTGAAATATTAAGCCGGGCGTGGTGGCGCATGCTTGTAATCCCAGTACTTGGGAGGCGGAGACCGGAGGATCTGGGTTCGTGGCCAGCCTCAGCTACTTAGCGAGGCCCTCTGCAACTTCGTGAGACCTGGTTTCAAAATAAAGTATAAAAAATAGGGTTGGGGGTGTAGCTCAGAGGTAGAAACCCCCTGGGTTCCATCCCTGGTACCACAAAAAAAAAAAGAATATTAACCTCAAAAGGTAATGATATTAGGTAGAGTCTTTTGGGGTGATTAAGTCATGAGGTGGGATTAAGGAGCATACTTTTCAGAGAGCTCTCTCACCCCTCCTGCTATGTGAGGACACAGCAAGAGGCTGGCATTCTGCAAGAATTCGTGAAGAATTCATCCAAACTGGCACACTGATCTTGGATTTCTCAGCCTCCAGAACTATGAGAAATACATTTTGTTACTTATGCCAAATAGTCTAATGGCATTTTATTACAGCAGCCCAAACACATTAAGACAAGGAGTATGTCATAACATGACAATGAATGCTATGGGTGGTGCTAATTTAGACAGGGTCATCAGAGAATGCCTCATAGATAAAGTGCCAAATGTGAATGAATATAATGAGGGAGAGAAGCATGGGAATATCTCGAAGTTTTTCCAAGCAGAGACAACAACATGCCAGGGGTCCTGAAATGAGATGTACTTTGTGAACTTGGCTAGCAGAAAAGATGCCATTTGGGAAGTACTGCCTCTACTAAGTACTATGGGATCTCAGTGTGGCTTTTCTTCTTTCTCAAGGTTTCTACTCAATGTGGCTCAGCACTTTGTCCTCAGTCCATCACAGAAACTTGCTAGGTCAACCAACCTTCCAGATCACCTCCTTCCAAACCATCAGTCACAACACCAACCTCTACAGCAACCAGTTACAACCGCCTTTTACAGTCTTGTCATTTTCCTTAAATTACTTTGTCCCCATACTTCTTTATAAACATTCTCATTCTCATTCCCAACACATGTCTCATGAAGATTTTTCTAATTATTCTAGCCCTTTTCTGATCCCTTTTCTGAATTTCCATAGAAATAAAAGCCTCTACCCCACACACTTTAATACAATAAATCTTTTCCACATGTAGTTGTCCCCTGGTATCTGTAGGGTACTGGTTGCAGGGCCCCCTATGGATACCCAAATCCATAGGTGTGCAAGCACCCTATATTAAGTGGCATAGTATAGTACTTTCACATAATCTATATTCTCTCATATAATTTAATCATCTCCTGATTACTTATAACATTTGTTATAAGTAATATATGTAAGTACTATGCAAATACTTGTTATGCTCTTTTGTTTATGTGATAATGATGAAAAAATCAGAAGCAAATTTTTTCAAATATGCTAGATCTGTAGTTGGTTGAACTGTGGCTGCAGAAACTGGATATGTAAGGCTAACTGTATACCCTCTCACATTGTGACTTCCATGATTCTGAAACATGATTATCTTACTCATTTAAAAAAAGAGAAGAAGATTCCAGAAGCCTACTATTGGTATTCATTTTACATAGCATACTACTGGGTACTCTATAAGATTACTATAATAATACAGAAGACTTCCTGTTTACCCGTAATGAAAATCCCTGTCTTCTCAGTCAATACTTTCTTGTGACAACTTCAAATCATAGGGACTTAAGAATGTTAAAATCCCTTAGAAAAAGGAGCCATGAAAACTGTCAACCATTAATCTCTATATACATATATCTTTCATACACAGTTATTTAAATAATGTTTTATAATTCCATCCATTTCTCTACAAATGACGTAATTTTGTTCTTCTTTATGGCTGCATAAAATTCCACCGTGTATATATCTCATAGTTTTGTAATCCATTCATCTGTTGATGGACATCTTGGCTGGTTCCATAGTTTGGCAATTGTGAATTGTGCAGCTATAAACATAGATATGCATGCATTAGTCTGGTAATTTGGTTTCCATTCTTTTGGGTAGATGCCTAGAAGTGGTATTGCTGGGTCATATGGTAGGTTCATTCCCAGGCTTCTGAGGATCCTCCACACTGTTTTCCAAAGTGGTTGCACAAATTTGCAATGCCACCAACAGTGTATTAGAGTTCCTACTTCTCCACATCCTCACTATCATTTGTTATTGCTTGTGTTTTTAATGATTGCCATTCTAGTTAGAGTTAGGTGAAATCTCAGGGTAGTTTTGATTTGCATCTCTTTGATTGCTAATGATGTTGAATATTTTTTCATACATTTATTGGCCATTTGTATTTATTCTTTTGTGAAGTACCCATTTAGTTTACTTGCCCACTTTTTGATTGGATTGTTTGTGTTTTTAGTGGTGGTTTTCTTGAGTTCTCTGTATATCCTAGATATTAGTCCTCTATCAGAGGAGTAACTGGCAAAAATCCTCTCCCATTCTGTCAGTTCTCTGTTGAGGTTCTTGATAGTTTCTTTTGCTGTGCAAAAGCTCTTCAGTTTAATGAAATCCCACATATTGATCCTCTTTTTAATGTCTTGTGCCTTTGGAGTCTTGTTGAGGAAGTTTTTGCCTGTGCCTAAGTGTTGAAGAGTTGGACCTAGGCCTTCTTCACGTAGCCGCAAGATCTCTGGTCTAATTTCCAGGTCTTTGATCCATCTTGAATCGACTTTTATGCAGTGTGAGAAAGTGGGGTTTATTTCCATTTTTCTGCATGTGGTTAACCAGTTTTGCCAACACCATTTGTTGAAGAGGCTCTCATTTTTCCAGTGTATGCTTTTGGCTCCTTTGTCAAAAATCAATTGGCTGTAAGTGTGTGGATTTGTTTATGAGTCTTCTATTCTGCTCCATTGGTCTATGTGTCTTCTTTTGTGCCAATACCACGCTGTTTTTATTACTATGGCTCTGTAGTATAGTTTGAAGTTAGGTATTGTGATGCTTCCTGCATGGTTCTAGTTTCTGAGAACTACTTTGGCCTCTGTCCAGCGTGGAGCGAGTTGCTGCTCAATTACTTTGCTGCTATCTGCAGTTGCCAGATATACAACAGGTCGCTGGTGTCTTTGTTGGCAGCCTGTGAAAGCCGCAATGCTGGTAGCTGCTGGTGTGGCCTGGCCAAGATGGTGCCACCGTTTCTGCTACCTCCATTCCCTAGGTAAGACGCTTGGAGCTCTTTACTGCCCTCTGTTTGTCTTCTGGCTTTGATTCTGTTGCGTTTCAAATTTTTCATTGTTTAGTTCAATTTTTCACTGCTTTTCTTCAAGAAGCTCCTTTCAAGGCAATTGAAGTCAGAGTCTCAGAGGGATTGCAACGTGGTGTGTCCCTCAGTTGCCATCTTGGAACCCACCTAGTGGAACCATTTCTAGTAGTTCCATTTCTAGTCTTTTGAAGAAGCTGCATACTAATTTCTGTGGTGGCTGTACTAATTTACAATCCCACCAACTCTAATAAATGCTGCTGAGAATGTGAGAAAAATTGTACATTTTAATATATATGCCACAATAAAAATGGTAATAAATGACAGTAGTGTCCTAGTTGAAAAACACATTCTTCTAAATTTTTCACTAATGATGGTTTGTGGCATTAACATTTCTGTGGTTATTTTAATGTATATTGTGGGATAACCAAGTACCCCAATATTCTAGTCCTGATGTGTTATTCCCTTTTGGGAAGTAGTTGAATCCCTCACAAATATAGATGATTTTTCATAAATTTTTACTATACATTTCTTATTATAAAATACATATACTTTGAGATGCTATTATAAGTAAACACACATATATGTGTGCATTTATTTATGTGTGTAGCCCTACATGGACAATTAATGGTCATTAAGTCAGGTCTTTTTCATTAAATAGGTCTGAAAGAAGTATTATTGCTTTAAAGTCACACCCCTTTTTTTCCATCTTTTCTTTTTCCATACTGATGGGCATTGCACATGCAAGGCTTTACCACTGAGCTGTAGCTCACCCTTTAAACTTCAAATCTACCAAATGGTTTGACTGTTTTTCCCTAACACAGTTCAAATAGGTCCAGCTACAGGTGTGGGTGGTGATATCAGGGAATTTTGTTGACAAGTGGTCTCCTTTGTGGTGCCACTTGATGACACAGAGTTAATAATTGTTAAATATGGTCTATTTTTATTTTTTTATCACACCCCAAACTTGTTACAATTCAGTATTCCTAATTTTATAAGTGTATTAGTAATCGAATAGATTTTTATTTATTATGTTTAATAGGTGTTATTTAACTTTATTTTATAGCTGGGCGTGGTGGCGCATGCTTGTAATCCCAGTACTTGGGAGGCTGAGACCAGAGGATCTGGGTTTGCGGCCATCCTCAGCTACTTAGTGAGGCCCTCCACAACTTAGTGAGACCCTGTTTCAAAATAAAGTATAAAAAATAGGGCTGAGGTGTAGCTCAGAGGTTAAAATGCCCCTGTGTTCAATCCCTGGTACTGCAAAAAAAAAAACACTTTATTTTATATTATATTTCATGTTGCAGATTCAACCCTGGGCAGAATTTAATTGATATCTATAATAAACTCAGTTTTTTATGAGCTAACAAATCTTAGTCCTCAAGACAGAATTGTAAATAGGACCAACATTCATGAGTCATCTAATTGCTCTTCCTTTGCTGAAAATCTTTATTTGAGCTATAGCCATATGTATATCTATATTTATTTACACATACTGCATTCAAATCCACTTATACAAGCAAATGTAAGAAGTCAAACCTATGCATTTATTTGTAAACAGAGAAGAATTCTAATATAATTGTGTTATTCAGTAAGAAAACATTTTTAATTATATATGTGTATGTGTGTGTGTGTATCTATATCTATCTATCTATATATATATATGTATATATATATATACACATGTGTGTGTATGTGTATATATCAGAATTGAAACCAGGGGCATTCTACTTCCAAGATACACCCCCAGCCCTATTTTTTTATTCTTTATTTGGAAACAGGGTCTTGCTAAGTTGCTGAGGGCCTTATTAAGTTGCTGAGGCTGGTTTCAAACTCAAGATCTTTTTGTCTCAGCTTCCCCAATACCGGGATTACAGGCATATGCCACCATGCCTAGCAAGAAAACATTTTTTAAATTACCAATTATTTCATCAAATTAAGATTATTTATTTGTCTTTTGTGGATTTAAATGTCATAGAAAAAATTTAAAGTATTGTTTTTGAAAAAATTTTGATAATATTCGAAATATTGGTAGGGTTATTAAAACTCAGGTAATTTACACAATATTAGGGATTGAATGTGCACAGTAACTATTTTCTTTAGTTTACATAAGATGTAGAGTTGTTTTTATTTTTTGGGAATGGATTAGGTGGTGTTCCAAGCATGAAAACAAAAATAAATATTCTCAGAACGTATTATGAGCACATACTAATAGAATTCCTTCTATTACATAGCCTTTCTTCAAGATAAAAGTACACCTTTGCATATATGTGGTGGAACACATCTGTAATCCTAGTACTTGGGAGACTGAGACAGGAGGATAGGAGGCTCGAGTCCAGCCTCATTAACTTAGTGAGACCCTGTTACAAAACAAGAAATAAAATCAGGCTGGGGGTATGGCCTTACCTCCTTATGCATCTACCTACCTTGTTATTTAAGGAAAAATGTATCTAATAACAGTTCAAAGACTCACACCATACTACAGTGGAAAGATAACCCATGTAATGGACTGATGCAATATTTTCACTATTCTTTTGCTATCCATTATTATTTCCAATGAATCTTATATGATCTAATAAGGGTAGTTTATAAACTGGCAAAAAATTGAATCTACTGTTGAAAGGAGAGAGTAACTGCTAACAAGTATGCGGTTTCCCTTCAGAGTAATAAAAAATTCAGGAATTAAATAGTAGTGATGAGTTCACAACTTTGTGCATATGCAAAAAAGTTGTGGGCCTCAAATTGGTAAATTTGATGACATGTGGAATATGTCTGAAGTTTTAAAAAATCAAGCTCGTTTGAAAACAAATATTTTATGGATATGGTACATTCAGTGTGAAGCTAGTCCTTTATCTGAAATTACTGCCATGTTATATTAAACATATTTGTTTCAAGAGTGCTTATGATGGTTCATTTGAGAATTTTTATATCAATTACTATAAAATATTTGTTTAATTTTTTGCCTCTTCTCATTGTTGGCATCTGTTGACTTTCTTTTCTGATACAAGTTGAGATTTTCATGTTTCTTTATATGCCTGGACATTTTGAATATTATATTAAGAGACTGACAACTGAACAGACATTTCTACTGGCCAGAGAGTGAAAACTAAATATCAGTTTTATCCTCCACAGGACTTAAACAAGACTCACTGTGTTTGCAGTGTTATTCAGATCTGTTCTACATGTACACTACTCAGTGGTCAGTCTGGGGTTCCATTAGATAAGTTCTCAAAGTTTGGATACATTAATTAGGATCAGACCCATATATGTGCAGTTTCCAGATGAGCCCAGAGATTCAAAAACAACTTTATGGTCTCTCTTTCTCTCTCTCTCATAGCCACAGTTATTTTTCTAGGTTTCTTTTCCTGGTTGCCCAGCCAGAAAAGACCTACATTGACGATTGTACCATGTCTGTGTTCAATTAGTGGGAGAATCAAAAGAGAGAAGGGAAGGCACTAGATTTGGGCCCATTCTCTTGGTGTTGCAGCTCCACTTTTCCTACCCTCAGAGTTTTGATTTACAGGCTTCCAACACTGATCACTGATTACTAATAACATTTGCACCATGAGACTTCTGCATCACAGAACATGGAAAAAGGAGGGAAAGTAAGTCAAGGGATTTCCTCTATTTTTTCTGAGTTTTAAGAAGTCCCTTTCATGCTAATCAGAACAGGCTTCTAGATCTCTCTCTCTCTCTCTCTCTCTCTCTCTCTCTCTTTCTCTCTCTCTCTCCAGTGCTCACATCCTGGGTTCAGGCTGTAATAATTTCAGGGTAGGGGCAATCCAGAAGGAAAAAATGGTAAAGTCACCAATGGTTCAATGTTGTCTTAAATTCTGGAGTCCTTCTCTGATTCACTTAGCACCAATTACTTTACAAAGTTCTCAAATAGGTGCATATGAGTTCTGTCCAGTTTTTATAGCTGAATTTGATATGAATGAAAGAGGAATCTACATCAACTCTGTCTTACTTGGAACTGTAATTCTGTAATGCCTGTACATATATTATATACACAAAACATAATGCATGCAATGTACAACTATTAGTGTTATCTTCCCTGGAATTCTTTTTTTTAAAGCCTGTACATGTTCAGATGACCTTTTTTTTCCCTGAGTATTTTCCATCCATGATTGATTGAATCTATGAATGTGGATCTCACAGATATGGAGGGTGAAGTATGCTTAGATTGTAGATAGGATGCCTGCTCTTTCTCCATCTCCTTCCCCCTCTTACATATGTGTGGTGCTGATAATTCAGAGAAGGTGAAAGTATTTCAATCTTTAAATTTCTCAGGTTAACAGAAGAATAGGTTATAATGTGCTGTGTTGTGGGTGAAAGACAAGTTTGGAGGTCTGATTTACAATGAAGGTGTCCTTTGTTATCTGATTCTGTCTTCCTATATCAGCAGTAATTCCAATTATGATGTCAGGATGTCATTATGCTAAATTGCTCTGGAGTTATACTACTTAAGCTCTACTAGTTACAAGTTATAGAAGACTTTTGTTACTAAAGTTAAATTTGAATGGATTTAAAGTATTTCTACTCCAGTAGGCTATTAGATATACTGGAAAAGTTTTGATTTTTAAAATGTAAAATCTTAAACATGGAAGAGGTCGAAAGATTTCTAGACACATACAACCTACCCAAACTGAACCAAGAGGATACAGAAAAACTGAATCAACCAATAGCAAGCACAGAGATAGAAACAGCAATAAAAAGTCTTCCCTCAAAGAAAAGCCCAGGTCCAGATGGTTTTCCAGCCGAATTTTACAAAACCTTCACAGATGAACTAAAACCA